>CM062289.1:457757392-457872578 GCA_031216915.1 Pictodentalium vernedei
TATCTACAATACGCCGTGGCGCATTCATGAGGGACTAATTACATTGTTAATACAGTTATACTTTTTCGGTCCAAATACTCAATTCCCATTGGTCAGCTGGATGAAAACGTCATGACCAAATGTAAATCATTTTCCAATGAATACATTTGGTCGAACTTTGACCCGCATTTACGATCAAGTTAATTGTGATATCTCAAATAATTTACAAGAAATGTCAATCGACAGTGTGAAATTATTTCAGTGATTATATTTTTGAACTTGTTGTCGTGTCAAAGGTGATTATAGTTTACTGATATGTTAAATAAATTGTTTTGAACATTCCAAGTTTCGTTGCGAAAGATGGCAATTTGACAAATTTGGGTCAATGCCGAAAACCGTCGCTCAACTCAGAGTTGTGCGCTTTGTCTTTTGTGTGAGGGTGGTTTTTCGCCTCGTTCGTTCGTGCATGTTTTAATTCGCCTTTCTGCTTTTGTTGTTTGGTAAAAAGTTGTTGAAACAGTTACGGAATGTAATTATAAGAATTGAATTCATTTTCTATAATCTTTATTGGAGTATGAACGTGTGGGAATGGGTACAAATTGAATGAATCCCTTCGGGATTCATACATAATTTGTACCCATTCCCACTTGTTCATACTCCAATAAAGATTATAGAAAATGAATTCAATTCTTAAATGACACGGTGCACGCCCCTCCCTAAAATATTCTTCAATTTTTAAGAGCATGCTCATGGGCACAATAGAACATTCTACTCAGTTTGTGTAGCAAACTGCATAATCATATTACACTATTGAACATTTTCTTTATGCTTAAGAGTCAACTGGGTCAACATATTATATATACTTTAGATAAGTATGCCCATATTTTACAATCAATTGCGTATTCATGTTATATTATCACCCATTTTGTTTGTTTTGTACAGTAAATTCCGTAATATCGAAAACCTGAAATCGAAAACTTATTTACTGCGTGATCATTCAGATATTCATAACATTTCGTTTATAAAACAAAATTACAGTGCAAATAGCCTCCAATGCCTGTAATCTCATATGAAAGTAAGTGGCCATGCACGTAGCATAGTCACCATGAAATTGTATCATTTTACACCATACCTTTTTGTATGTGTGTGCGGGGGAGGGGGGGGGGGGGGGGGGTGTTGACGACACTTTCAATGGCGAGAGTTACCTCGTGTCGGATTTTCTCCCAATAGTATTGTCTCAAAGTACTATGGTACACCAGGCTACTAGCCTGCAAAAGTATTAAGGGAGAATATCATATCATAACATGCTCATTTCCATGGGGAGTGTGTTTAACCCTCACGCTAAGGATTTTAGCAAAATGTACCCTTCTAGGATTTGTCATGTACCCTCTCCCACCCCCCAATTACAAATTCCGGGCACGCCCCTGATACTCACGGTGTTATTGAGGACTTGGACATACTTTGGATAGACCTCTTCACCTATACGTGCAAGAAAATTTGTAGATCACGGCATAGACGTTGCAGAGGTGATGGCTTGGAGCCTGTTCTGCCCGTCTGAACAATATTTGAAAAATTAATACCTTGGAGTTGACCTGCAGAATTATATTTTTGGATCTTACATATCTTTCGGTGTACACCAACATACTTTAAGTTATATATGAAATGTCAACAAATACATTACACTAAAACTTTTATCACACACAGTTAAAACTAGAAGTCCTGTCACGAACTGTGAGCTTATCTCGGATTAATTGCGCGTGGAAATTGCGCGCAATTGTCAAATCGAATGGCATCCAAAGCACGGCAGCTTTTCTTGGTTACTCATAGCAAACACAGGCAATGTTTCTGTCAATGGACCTCCGGGTTACCCGGAGGTCCATTGACTGAAACATTGCTTGTGCACAGACCATATGTGCAGAATATGACAGCCTTGCTATGGTCATAACGCGAAGATTAACGCGCAGATCGACGTGCTATTTGAGCGCATTTCATGACAAGACATATAGTTTTAACTGTAATTACTATCAAATATCTCATTACGAAAAATATCGTCCACACCACGTCTAATACGAGAATGACGTCAGTAGTCAATGTCGACGCCGTAACATTGTAAGTGTGTTGGCCTCGGAAGTAGATTGAATTAATCATTAACTGGTTGAGGGCTAAATTATTTTTGGTGGTCAAAATTTGTTATTCAGAATTTGTTGTATTACAACTTATTGGGAGTGCCCACGGGCACTCTCCAATAAATGGTAATAAAACAATATATATTAACAAAATATTATTCGGGTTTGACTAAATATGAAACGTGAGCCGCGAAAATGTTGGGTTTTGCTCCGGTACCCTCATTTTTCTGAAAGCCCTGATAGTGGCTTCCAGCACTCAACCAGTTAAACATGTCCTGAAAAACTAGTTTCCTTTATTGACTCGAAAACATAGATTTTGACCCGTCATTGGAGCGAGCTTGGCGAACTCGTTCCAGTGAGGGGTCATAAATTATGTTTTTGAGGCAAAAATTGAAAAAAATAATAAAATATGTGACCTGCGCTGGCGAGCTTTAGCTCGTGCTAAAAAGGGTTAATTTACACATTATACGATAAATAGACTCTCCAATTCATCATGATTTGATTTGAAATTTCTGAACCTCGTTCATTAAAATTAATTTGAACCTCGGTAAACCTCAGCTCAGATCGATTGTAGTGAACTCGATGCAGAAAGTTCTTCTGAAATAGTGACTCATTGGAGATCAACCTTCAATTAGGCGCGTGGCCAGGATTCTATAAGTCTATAAGGGGTGCCCTAGCCATTTTTTTTTGTTTTGTTTATTTTTTGGTTTTTCTTCTTTTTTTGGAGTGGGAGGAGGGTGCAGCGGCCGGACGGGGGTCCTCGTTATGACTCGCCCCGCCCTCCACACAGGGGCATTTGTAGTGTGTATAGCGCCTATACTGGAGGCCATTTTGGGGCGCTATGCTCTGTGAAACTTGCATTGGGCCAGTGTCATTTACAATTTAGAGGTGCCCCCCCCCCCTCCCATCTGAGAGCCCTAAGACGTCCACGAAGCTCTCGTATTTATTGTCCTTCTTCTATGCGAGCATTTCGAGTGTTCCGATAAACTAAATAAAGATTTTTTTCTTTTCGTTTTACAATTTCCACATCCGATTTGGCTCGGATTTGTATTTTACACAGAAGAAAGACAATAATTACTGGATCTTCGGGACGTCTTAGGGATCTCAGATTGGAGGGAGGGGGGGGGGGGGGGAGTTGTACACCTCTAAATTTACAATTGCACCCCTCCCCCTACCCTGGTAGACAAAATTCCGTATGTCATCACATAATTCTTGACATTCTGGACATGTTTGTCTAAAATTTTCAACTTTCACCAATTTAGGGCTTCGAATGTCCAACTACTGTATATTCGTCGAATGATTGTGTGTGTGTGGGGGGGGGGGGGGGGAGACACCCCTTGTGGCAATGTCCCTGCTTAGCTCAGTCTGTTATCATATACGGAATATGTAACCAATGAATTTTGACGCAACGATTCAACACAGTAAAGAATCTGTTCCTCTCCTAACTTAGACATCAATTTGCGGAAAATCCCACTCAACCGAATCCCCAGCCCTACGTAAAGTACACAGCGATATCTCAATGAACACAGAAAATGTCAGGGTTTATAATACCTTGCTTGTCCGTTTGGACCTGACCGCAGTTCTGTTCTAATACTGTTCAATGTGATATTCTTTTGGACACAACGAACTCTGGATTATCAGGCACTGCAGCCGAGTGTTTAACATCTTATCTAATACTGCTATCTAACAACTATGCTATCAACTTAATTTACACCGGTTTCGGAACTCAAACCGTTTTAATTGCAGCCAATCAGTATACTATTAGTTATCCTTGTGTTTTCCAGGGTGTATGGGAATTTACACCGGTTTCGGAACTCATACACCCTGAGGCGAAGCCGAAGGGTGTATGAGTTCCCAAACCGGTGTAAATTCCCATACACCCTGGAAAACACAAGGATAACGGTTTTATTTCCAAGAATTTTGGTGTAGTTAATACTTTAACTTACATTGTGGGAAAAAACTGACAGAATTTTTGTACTTTGTAAGTTTCTTAATAAATAAAACCAGACAAATATGGATGTCATTGGAACTGGCTCAATGAGCCAGTTCCAATGACATCCATATCTGTAATATTTTATTGCACATAAATATTAAATTTCTTGTACTTTTATTTTTGTTCTAACATAACTGAGCAGAAGGTATGAATTAATAATTAAAAACTGGTACTTTTTTTTTTAACCACGGTGTAAAAAAAACCCCACTGTGGATTGCAAGTTACACCGTACCTCCGAGCCAATCAAAATGCAGTAGTTTGTTTCATTTGGAAATAAAACATCATATACAGGCTTTAGATATATCTCCCTTTTTTTATTTTCAGTCGAAGGTGGTTCTTACTGCAGCTCCAGATCTTTTAGAAGCACCAGATATATATACTGTTCCCATGGTTGTTGTGGTTCTTTATATTCGCGAACATGCTGTTCCGGGTGGTCGTAAGTATTGTTTTATCGTACATCGGATTTTGCTGTAGATCGCTTCGTATTTGCACCGTATTTATTTGTTTGTTTATTTATTTATGTTTAAGGTTACAAATTGCAACATGGAGAAAAAGTAGAGTTCAATCAATCGTTTATACGCATGCTGTCCATTTTAGAGGACTTCCACCCCACGCGTTGACAAAATTATTATTCATTTATTTATTGGTGTTTAAGGTCACATATTTCTGCACAATGGCTAATCATGGCCACGTTTACGTGTGGGGGAAGCCGGAGTACCCGGAGAGAACCACCGAACAGCGGCGAGCAACGGTCAGCTCCCCAACATACTAACGTCACACAAATAGGGTTAGCATTGGTTGAGGACAGGTTCACCATTGACGTTCAGTAAGCCTTAGTACACAACGTCACAGTGCCCCCATGTGGGCAATGGGGGTGAAATATATTTCCCAAGGACACAACGCCGTTTCCGCAGGTGGGATTCGAACCGAGGACCTCCCGGTTTGCAGCCTGCGCCGTTACCTACTGGGCCCCCGCGCCTCCATTGCCAAAATAGAACCAACATTGTTTATAGTTGCAGATAATATGTGCGAGGAATGTGTGTATGTTGACACATCTGTATACTCACAAATTTTCGAACATAACCCTTCACCTCGTGCACGAATTAGCCGCATCTGCACGTACAATTTACAAACTGAGCAGTTAAAAAAATATTATTTAAAAACAAGTTTAACAAAACCATATTATGAGCCCCTCATTGGAACGAGCTCGTTCCAATGAGGGGTCACATTATATGGTTTTGAAGAATATAAAAAAAAATTCAAATAACAAATTTTAAGTTCGTGTGTGCTGGGTAAAGGGTTAATGTGTGATCATGTAGCATAGCTATGGAAAAACCTGTTCTCCATGCCCACCCACCCACCCAACCTATTTCTACAGTTCCTGATGTTTTTTTTGTGTACTATTAACCCCTATCTTCTGTACTGTATGATTTGTTATATTGTGGCTTTCAACTTTTTGTCTTCCACATAATTTGCACATCTAATGTCAATATGTCTTTCTTGAAGAAACAATATTGGAAAATTGTTTTTGTCCCCCTTCTTATAATTCGAGATTACCCTCTACTCCACCCCACCCCTCTGCTTCCTTCTCTTGGATGGTAACAAGATTGTGATTTGAAACACCATGGCTGACAATTTTCGTCATTGGAAGAGATTTAGCTCCCCTTAATTTACAAATAAACATAAAATTTAACACTTAGGATATGGAATCTTCATGTAAAAATGACGTTTTGAAATGTTAGCGAAGTTGTATCATCGGGTGCGCATCATTTCACATACTTCAGGCATTTTCCTATAGAGTAGTAGAAAAATACAGAAGCTGGCTTTTTACAACTTTTTCCCGAAGCTGTTTCAAAGCTTGATTCTTGCTCTCTGCAAACCCATTTGAAAATAAGAAAAAGGGCCTTTCACAATGTTTTGATGCACTGAAACCATTTTACTGTTCATTATACCAACAGTATGCGCATCGTGACGTGTAAAATATACACTATCCTTTCCATTAATATTAATGTTTAGGGGGTAACATTTGTTAATTTCCTTTCCTGGAGAGAAAAAAAAAACACCTTACAAATGACTGTAAAAATACATTCTCAAAACAAAGAGCTAAGTGGGTAGTTACTATATTGCTTCACATTTACCTTCTCTGGGAACTGCGCGTTGTTTTCGTTTATAAAAAGTAACAAAAGGAAATTTCGCTTTATTTTCTACTGATGTTATATTTGTTTTCTCACCAATTACATGCTTCTTATTTGGACCTCCCTCACCCGTGTAATAATTTCAGGGGAGATAACTTTATCGAAAGCCGATCTTCATGACGAGATTAGTTAAGGATGAGAACATTTTTCTTAACCCTTTACCTAACACAGTATTTTTAAAAAATAAATTAAATTTCACATTTTTTGAGAGCAAATTTCACAATTTTTCAATATTATTTATTTACTATTTATTTATTGGTGTTTAAGGTCACATATTTCTGCACAATGGCTAACCGTGACCGTGACAGTTTTACGGATGGAGGAAGCCGGAGTACACGGAGAGAACCACCGAGCAACGGCGAGCAGCTGTCAGCTTCCCAACATACCAACTCCACACAAGCAGGGTTAGCGTTGGTTGAAGACAGGTGCACCATCGACGTGCAGTACGCCTTAGTACACAACGTCCCCGTGCCCCCACGTGGGCAATGGGTTGAAGTGTCTTGCCCAAGGACACAACGCGGTTGCCGCAGGTGGGATTCGAACCTAGGACCTCTCGGCTTGCAGCCTGCACCTCTACCTACTGAGCCACCGCGCCCCCTATTTTTCAATAAGAAAATACAAATAGGGATATCATTAGAACCAGCTCGAAGAGCTGGTTCTAATGATATCCAAATTTGTATGGTTTTAGTGAGAAACGTCCGAGATATTTTAGGCTGTGTTAGGCTTATACTGGTTAATTTTCTGTCCATTTTTGGTCGCTGTGTTAGGGAAAGGGTTAAATGGGTGCAATGACATTGGACCACTTAGTTTGAGCAAAGCACATAAATGGCCAAACTTCAACTGAAAATAATCTGGTCCGTTCCACCTTTAAATATATCGCTCACTCATCACGGAAAATGGGCAACATAAACATTTATTCTCCGATTATGAAAGCTATGGATTAAATTAACCCAAATCAAAAGGGTTGAGTGAATATTGGGTTCATATTCACTCCTCCCAGATGATTTGGGTTGATTTTTAACCCAACTGATTTTAGGGTGTTGCAGATGGTACTGACAAAGTTTGCATCGGTTGGTTTTGTCAACAAAATCGAGTTAAAACAGAAAAGAGGTTTGTGTTGCTATCCGAAGACGCCCAGGCATGATATGGGAACATCGGTATAGTGTGGTTGTTTGAGCCTCCAATTAAGCAACTACGATGTACTTTTGTCAGTAACAACGGTACAATTATGATTGTACAACATTTGTATCTTTAATTCCAGGGTTCCAACCATAGTAGGTTCTGTTATTGCCGGCCTTGTTATATTAGCCATTATTGTTGGAATCAGTGTCGCCTGTTACTGCTCCCTTAAAGGGAACACAAGAAGAGGGCGAGTAATTCCACTATCAAATAGAAACCAGGGAACCACTTCAACAATAGTCGGTAAGTTTTTATATTCTCACGTCAGCTCATATCGCCTACAATTTATTATATTGCTACCATTATTAACCCAGTAAGCATTAGGGCTG
Source organism: Pictodentalium vernedei (assembly GCA_031216915.1). Taxonomy (NCBI): domain Eukaryota; kingdom Metazoa; phylum Mollusca; class Scaphopoda; order Dentaliida; family Dentaliidae; genus Pictodentalium; species Pictodentalium vernedei. Next base: position 457,765,194 of record CM062289.1, read on the forward strand.
TAAGAATAGCATCAACGACGCCGAAAGTAGGGAAGGGGCACCCGACCCTTTGCCCTGAAACTAGGGGGGGGGGGGGCAGCTCGTGCCCTTTTTCGCCAGAAGTGCACTAGTGGAAAAGACTAATTTTGGAGTAAGCGAGAAACTCTCGGCTATTTGTTTCTAATGTAGTTTACGTTTTGCCAAAGCCAATGGGGGTGAAGGGGTAGGGTATGATGACGAAGGCTGGTATAATCATCAAACAAAGAAACTATACAATCGTCAGGGTGAGTTATAGTGCTTTAAATATAAGCTCTTCAGACTGTAAACTATTGCATCATCTTAGAACACTACCAAACTCTAAAATCAGTTGGATTGAAAATCAACCCAAAATCAGCTGGGTTGAGTGAATATGAACCCAATTGGGTTCATATTTACTCAACCTAGTTGATTTGGGTTGATTTTCAACGCAACTGATTTTAGAGTACAGGCTTCACACAAGTATTGTATTCAACAGCGATCCGTCTGTTTGAGCAAGGTAATCAAAAAAGCAGAATATTACAGAATGGAATACAAGTAGTTTCGGAAGCGGAAGCTTCTTGAACTCTTCTGCAGCCATGTTTCCAATAACACCGACCTGATAAAAGAAGTGTTCAAGAGGAGGCACTTGGTAGGATTTTGAAAACATCTCGAGGATCGAAAAATTTCCGAATTAGTGCGAATCGAATCGAATAGGGTTGTCATACATAATCGATTAATCGACTATCGATCGTTCGTGGCGAAATCGATTTGTATTTTCCTCAGTCGAATAATCGGTGATTTTTTTTTCCTCAGAAGATGATCGAACAATTGATGAAAAGTGAATTATTTCATGAGATAAATGTGAGGAGTTATTAATTTATTATGTGTGCCACAAACATGCAAATTTCAGGTTTTCAGATAACTATTGTCATTCATCCTAAATTGCCGGCCTTAAAAATGTACTAAAATATCGAAGAGACGGCGACATATAATTCATATTTTATTCAAGTTCTGTTTGTATACCAGTAACATGTCGTCCTACTAACTATTGTTTCACAACAGATACTCCGAAAATCTTCCAGTGGCGTAGCTAGTGGTGTACTGGGGAAGGGGCGTTAGTCCTAAATATTTTTGCTGGCGCCCAAGACATTACTCCAACGAAACTTTCCACCCAGCATAGAGCCCTAAAATGGTCCCCAATATTGGAGCTGCACACGCTACAAATACCCCAGATTCGTTCTCAGAACACTACGTTTTGCAAAATCTTCTCGTGTGAGTGTTGGGGGCCCAGTCCTAGTTAAAAATAGTGGAGGACCCCAGTTCGTCCCAGGACACACATAAATTTTAGATTTTACAAGTTCTGCCACTTTAGTGCCGCCACTTTTTGATACTCCGTAATTTTTGTTTGGGCCCGTTGTAGGGAAATTAGTAACAGATAAACCGTCAGAAATGCGGTGTGAATAGCACCAGGGATCATTTCAACAAGTAAACTTTCCCAAACCCAACGTGGATCAATCGAAATGTTCGTTTTTGGTCAGGGTACGATTGTTTGTAATGTTCTTGATAAGGAGTCATTTGAGTACGATTAATAGATTACAATCGATTATATCTGCCGATTAATCGATTAGGAAAATCAATAATCGTAACACTCCTAGAATCGAATCATCTGATATATGATTTGGAATTAACTCGAATTTCGAGGCTTCGAAGGATCCTACCATGTATAGGAATTGCATTTTATTGCAGGTAAAAAGCGGCAACCCAATTAAACATACACGATGAATACCTTTCATGTAGAAAACATTCGGAAGAATTTAATCCAACATGGCTGTAGTATTAAATTATTACTCAATCTTTCCAGGAACAGGAACTCGTCGTATTAGATGAATTTAATATATTCAGTAAAATATATATTATATTATCAGTCTATCAATATAATAAATTACGCAGTCTGTGACATCTTTGCCACTCGGCGGAGAGCTCGAGAGGGTGTGCCCCCACCCCACGAATCTTTTCAATTTTAACATCTAAATGCATAAATTTCGGTGACTGTGGTATCACAGATATTTCCCAACGTTGTTTTAAAAGATCGCTGCGCGTTGGCACCCCGAGGTTGCATTGAAACAGGAGTGGCGCCAGCATTTCCCGACAAGGGGTGGGGGTGGGGACTAGAACCATGATTCGGCCCGGTGTGAGAAATTGTTTGTTTTAATTATGAAAAAAATCGCAATATCCGTGACTCAAGAGGCTTTGAGACAGTCAAAATGAAACGCGGAAAAAAGTTGTGGCTTGCGAAACTTGGGTATCAAAAACAGGTGTCATGGCGATTCGCCATGACACCTGTTTTTGATACCCTAGTTCCACAAGTATCCACAAGACTAGATGTGACTAGAGACTAGATGCGTGTCGACCAGCGATTGTGTAGAAAAAAATTTCTGGTATCGAACTAAAATCGAACTCTTGCAATGTAATTAACTTTGCCAGTGCCACAGTGATTTCATGCCGAAGGGTTATTCCTTTGTACACGTGTATCGAGTCTTCGGGACTATTATCTCTATCTTAGTGTGTTTGGGCGATTTTATCTCCCCGACAAATTTGACCGATTTCCCTGGGGTGGGGTGGGGTGGGGTGGTGGTGGTGGTGGGGGGGGGGGGGCAATCCTCTCCGATGGGGGTGTAGCCCCGACCACCCCACTCCGCCCCTGGCGTAACCCCCTGCATTGAAACTCAAGAGCGGCAGCGCTATGGACTTTTAGTAAAAAGGATCAACAGTGGTATTGGCTAATTCATGTCATGCGGATCGTTGAAAGGGCGTGTGCCTTGTTTTAATTTAATTTGATATCCATTATTAAAGATATTGATGCCGTGATACAGTCATAGCTTCTCAAAATAGCTCTATCAGTAATCAATCAACCAATTAATGAAAACTATTCAATCCTTCCCAGACTACATATTAATAATAAGCATTTTGTAATGGTCCAAAATACATAATTTTCAATTGATTTTCGAAGTGTTAATACATAGTAACCTTTTTACTGTTAACCCCTTACCAAAGACGAAAAGCAGACGACACTTGCAAATAAAATACTTGAATTACTATTTTGTTCATTTTTATCACAAAAACATAGCTTATGGCCCCTCATTGGAACGAGCTCGTTGAGCTCGTTCCAATGGCGGCCACAAGCTAAGTTTTGTGATAAAAAATGAAAAAAATAATGAAAATTGGATAGTATTGTTGTGAATATCCCCAGATTTTTGTGAATATCGCTGGCCGGTTTTGGTCGTTACTTTGGGTAAAGGGTTAAAGTTCACGATGCTCTTGTTAGGCCCACACGGAATTGGTGGGCTCGGGTCCAACTTCAGTGGTTGTATTCTCCCCTATCCCTTCGAAACACACACTCGGGGCACAACCTACATAGAATGAACGAATTAATAGTATTACATCGAGAATGGATACAAAATTTATATTGTATCTGATTCACATTGTCACCCAATTGATGTTATTTGTTGTACTGGCCGATATCAAAAGCTTTCGTTTTCTATTTTTCTGATGTAAAGCCCGTGAGCATATTTTTGTGGATCCTTCAGCTCTAAACTACATTATTATTATGGATGCACAAATTGGATAAGCCTGCGTTAAGCCCCTCAAAAAGTTATCAAATTTCTTTCATATGATAACCTTTTCTCGCTTCTCTAAAATCACCCGGTTCAAATTAGAGTTTCATACAAATTTATCATAAGAAAACGTTCTGTACAAGCGCGAGAAAATACCCACGAAACACTCTTATTTTGTGCATATATCATGCAACCTCTTCGTATTAAAACATAAACAAGAAACATTCTGTGAACAAAGTTGAATCTCTCTCACAAAAAGATGGTGAATACCACAACTCAAAGTATTGTGACAGGCGATTCACAAGAAATTAGTTTAAAATAATTTCAAGTTTATTGTTCGGGGTTCCAGGCTATGGAGGTTAATATCTTCCTTCGAAAACACTTGAAAGGGCACCCCTCCCACAAACAAACACCCCTTCCCACAAAAGATCAGCTATTTTGGACGAATTGTCCCGGTACGAAACTCGACTTGGGGACAAAACGCCCGTGTCGAGATGATTTTGAGATGAACTGCCCCGGAACAATCTCCAGGTATTGTCAGCGGGGTTCTCGAAAATTCTTTTTAAAGAATTTCAAGCTAATTGGACAAAGGGGCTGGGGTGGCTAAACTTATGGGGTTAAGATCTCCATTAGAAAAAAAACCCTTGGAAAACTACCCCACCCCTCCAAATAAAATAAACGAGGCAGAATAGCTTAAATATAGGCAACAGACTTATCGCAAATTGGGTGAAATATTCACGCAGACATCTTACCTAATATAATCGAGGGTGGATGTATCATAATAAAAAAATGGTTTATTATTACTATCATATTAAATAGAGAGTAATCGCTTGACTGGACTGGTTACGTGAAATAATTCATGAGAGGTGAGGGACGTTGTACAAACTCAAGTGTTTACAGAGTAGTCCCTCGCCTCGAATGAATTATTTCACGTAACCAGTCCAGTCAAGCGATTACTCTGTTTATTACTTTTCATTATTAACGATAATTATATTACAGTAGAATCCTCTTAATTGAATATCCATTTTGCCAGTAAAAATTATTCAATTAACAGGAGTATACAATTAACAGGGATTTGGTCAGTTCCTTGTGTTCTGGAGGTAAACTGAGCATTTATTCTATTATATCTTGTTTGACAGAGCTCATAGAGCTCTGTCAACAAGATATGATAGAATAAATGCCTGTATTGGATGTAGTGAGGACAAAAAGGTTGATAAATAAGGGGAATTTGGTGCGTGTCACAGTAATTTTTTCAACATATTACAAAGATTTATATAATTAACAGGAGTTTACTCTACAACCCATATGCAATTAACAGATCAAATTTGTACTGAAGGTATGGTAAATGGTTTTGTGTTTGAAAATTATATTCAATTAACAGCGAGATACAATTAAGAGATATCCAATTAAGTGGACTCTACTGTATTTAATAAAAACAAAAAAAAAACCAATGAAGACCCCATTACACCCACGGCTAAGCGTCTTCGTTTGCGCGCACGGATACATAAGTCATGATGACCCAATTGTTGATTTCATAATTCATTTGTGAACTGATCGTTTATAATCAAACCCTGAAATCCCAGTAAATTACACTTTGGAAAGTAATAAATTAATATTATTTTCTTTGATTCCAGTGAACAACCCAAGCTATTATCAGCATTGGCACGGACCTTATAACCAGACACACGATTTTCTCCCTCCACCACCTGCATATAAACGAGTACTGACGCCACCACCGGCTTACACAGGACCATCAACACCAAGGAGAGATCAGCCGTCGACTTCACGCTCCCAGAGCTCGGCAACAACAAGCCTTCCTAACTCTCAAAATGAGACGTTACAAACTTTGAATACCCCTATGTCTTCCGAACCGTCGAGGTTTCAACACCCTCCTCCTGCCGCTATTTACACTCCAAATCAACACCCTCCACCAGCTCCATTGAACACGCCAAACGCACCTCCGCCTATTAACACCAACTTGCGACACATGTAAGCCCAACACATAGTTCACGTTCCCACATGCTTTTCAAACCAAAAATTCAAATGTGCATATCTTGACTGTGCTACTTGATTCGTGAATTCCTGCCGAACTGTCCCAAATGTAGCTTTCTCAAATGAGGCTCTCCGTAACCATCTTGCCTTCCATAAACTACAGTCACAGCATATATAGGTGAACGCAGTTGTTATAAAATTCATTATGTTGGCTGTTGAAGCGATCAGTTAGGGCCCTGCGAATCGCGCACTTTCGATTCGAATCGAATCTCAAATCGAACAATGATCAAAATCGAATCAGTGGCATCTTGAAAATGACCGATGGAGGTTGGGGTGCTATATACCTGATGTTCCGTCAGCGATGGCTCAAGTCCCGACTGATAAAATAATCCAACTGCATTAACAAGGCATGCCTTCGTAGTTATATTTATTTATATTTATTTATTTATTGGTGTTTAAGGTCACACATTTCTGCACTTGTCTTCGTAGAATGCATGCCCAAAAGATGCAGTTGGAATATCACCCTGTAAGGATTATAGTTCATCGTCGACATTGATTGGAAACTTTAGATTTGCATTTAATAGACTAGTGGTAGGGAACTAGTGATACTGAAAATAGCATGGCCGGTGGCACGACTGCAGATGTTGTTTTACAGTGGCGGCGCCATGGGGGAGGGGGGGGAGGTATGGGGGTACTTACCCCTCCACTTTTTTCGCCAAGCGTAGTAAAAAAATACTATCATTTTAATTTTTGTATTGAACGTTGCGGTGTAATGGTGGGTATGCTTAATTCCATATTCCCAAGTGCACTAAATCAGAGAAGTTTTTCAATTATGACGATCATGGTATAATATTCCCAAGTGCACTAAATCAGAGAAGTTTTTCAATTATGTTTGTGTGTGTCCCCCCCCCCCCCCCCCCCCCCCACACACACACACATTAGCTGCAAACAACAAACAAGAGTCGAGGGCCCAAATTGCAACACGCCGTGCCGAGTTCAAACGGTCTGAAGCATACCGCTTAAGATTATTCGAGGAATGCTAGAATCGAGAGCGTGCAACGCATCCGTTTGGAATGCAGCCTACTTTCATTTTCGATTTGAGTGTCGTTTGGTGCTTTGTGCTCGCACTTTACAACAGCGTTCTTTCGTTAAAATGTCACCATGTACAACGTTTTCTATAACTGAAAGATCTAACCAGTAAGTTTCAAAAGGATAAAACTGTTTTAATTTAATTGTCTGAGAATGCTCCAGAGAACACCATTTACAACGAAAGTTTTAAAAAATTTTAAAACTTACGCGCGGCGGGCAATACCCAACTGTACCCCCTCACTTCTGTAACTCTGGCGCCGCCACTGGTTGTTTATGTTAATGTAACTGAAGCTACACTTAGTCTTTTATTTCAACGTTATTTATGTAAGATTTCCATCCGAAGAAAACATTTTGTGAAACGATGAAGCTGACTGACACCAAGATATATTCCTACGAAAAGGATTAGAGGGGAAACGAATCGGGCAACCGATTTCGAATCGAACCGAATATCAACTTAAGATTCGAAATCGAATCGAATCTCGAAACTTCGCAAGGACCTACGACCAATAAACAAAACTGCTGCTGTGATATATTTATCACATTAGCGACTGCAACATCTAGAAGACAATATGTTCACAGGGGCAGGGTACCAACATTAATTTGAGAATAAAATAATTTTATTTGATAAGCACTAGATACGCTAATTTATACCATGATTACCTTTTCTACATTATATGAAAAGCCTATGACATAATTTTAGCTTTATACACCGACCGTGGTGAACACACCAGCAATGGGATTTCAGTAGTTAAAATTTACGCCTACAGTGGAACTACATCCAAGGTGACCTTTGGTGACGTCGACCTGAATGCGAACTTGTCTAAATTTATCGCACGTCGCCTCGCGAAGAGTGAAATGAAAGTGGCGATTATTTATTACGTTTTTAAATGAGTTTACCCCCATAAAACACCAAAAATTAACCAACATACATTGTCTCATGTTAATAAAGCATCCATAACTCTAAATAATATGTTATTATGTTATTAAAATTAAAAAGGGCCTGTGTCTTTTTCTATTTCGTTTCGGTGATAAAATTGACAGCGGAAGTACCGCCCACCGATGCTCATGTAAACAAAAACAAATTCGCACGTATGTACGTCTGCTGCTCAGTAAAATCGAGAAAAAATAATAGCGACTCTTACTAATCTGACGATCATGGTATAAATAAAATATACCCTAAGTAGCTTGGTGTACCAAATGTTCACCACTCGTGGTGAAGTGGTGTTAACCGCGCGCTAAAGGCTCGCGGTTAACACCACTTCACTACTCGTGGTGAACATTTGGTATACCAAGCTACTATGGGTATATTCTCTATATGTATACACTATAAATAATTGTTTGTAACGAGTCTCTGTGTTATGCTTCCGTATGCGTGTTGTGGTTTGTCAGGTTGCATGTATATGGTCTAAGCCAGTACTCTTTTGAAGCAGTACCAGTCTACAACTCTTTGTTCTATTAGCAAGACATGCCCATCTCTATCAATAAAATTCATGAATAAATGTCTGACGGAACTCGTAATTTTTGTTTCCATGGTGTTTATATAAAAGCAAAGCCAGTGTTTCGGGAAATGGACCTCTGGTGTTAACCTGGAGTCGTGTAGCTGAAATTTAGCCCGTGTTTTACATGATTTTTCTTAAAACACGAGTTGTGTCTGTGTGACAACACCACCCAACAGGCGTTTTAGTGGTGATCCGCATATTAGTTACAGAGGCGGACTGGCCGTATGGTCTACAGAGGAAATTCCCCGTGGGCTCCCTGTTGGGTTTTCCCTGGGGCCCCAAACATTGATGCAGCCCAACACCTGTTGGTACGTGAAATTTTGTGAAAATGACCAAAAGGTGAAATGGATCTGATTACAAAGACTGTCGGTATATCGAAATGAACTCTATATGGAATCCCACTGACAGTCTAGTCTGCCATTGATCGCTCTGATGAAAGGAAACAGCGTTCCTTCAGTTTGAAAAATCAAAATTTTCTCCTATTGAACCGAACTATGGTCCGCCCACCCCCGAAGAACCATTTTTTGCCGAATGAGCGATGGAGATGATACAATAATGCGATAGAAATATCCTCTTTGTGGAATGTCATTGTTTGCTCGGATGCAAGTAAGCCGCGTTCGTTCAGTTCGAAAAATCAAAATTTTCTCCAGGTCTCTGTCCCCATTAGTGCATTTCCCGGCAACTTTTCTTGTCCTAGTCCGCCCTGATTAGTTACGATATGGCATACAGAGTTTTGTTATCACAAATTTTGCAACTGAATGTTCTCTTTAGGCAAGATTCTGGGAGCCCTTCTTCAAATGCACTGCAATAATATGGTCTTTACCTAACTGAACGTCTTCAAACGGTTAGAGCTTGTCACAAAATCTTCATTCAAATTGTATAAAGTTTTAAATATTTGCCCCCAAAACACTGTTTATGGCCTTTCATTGGAACGAGCACGTCGATCTCGTTCCAGTGAAGGGCCACAAGCAATGTGTTTTAGCCTAAAAATGAAAATCTTCGGTCAGTCAAGAAATATCATTGCAAGCGTTGTCTGCTATTCGTGGGTAAACTCCATTGGTGTCACCTTATTATAAATACCGTATTCAAACCTTTTCTCGTTCTTATAAAACTTGAAGAAGACGCTAAGTAGGATAATCGTATATATATACAGGGATGTGGCGGCAGTGGGTGTTGGGGTGTGCCCCCCCCCCCAATCCTGACCGAAATTACCTATAGTTGGAAATTCGGAGGGCAAGTCATGATCAGTTAGAATTTAATCTATCTGGATTTTTGAGCTTCTTTGGTAATGTCTCCTTTACTTCCCAAAATCCCAACTCGGTTTCAAATCGGCAAAAATTCCAACTGTTACTATTTACAACTACAGTGTACGTAATGCCGAGTTTCATGAGTATGTATGATGTCAATCGGTACGATATGTCTATAGTACGTTTACTTATCGTAATAAAAAAAATCCTCGAAATGCACTTCAAGAAAATCACATCATGAAAAATCGTTATCCTCAGTTAATTCCATCATTCACAGTTACAAAATGATGAAACATCAAAAATTGATCATTCCTGCATAAGATCTGATTTAATGTTAGGACAGTGTGAATTGTTCAAAGTTCTAAGCTTCAGCATTTGTTTAGCACATATTCAATTCCCAGAATAATACCAAATAATAATAACCTGATAATTCTGGCATAAATATGTTGGCATTTCAGTTACTCGAATCAATGTTATTCCCCCTTTCATGGCTTCATTTTCAAAATCTTTCTCTGTAGTGAATTTCCAACTAGGGGAGGGACCCTAGGGGTCCCTCCCCTAGTTAGAAATGCACTACTCTACACCACAAGCCTCTAGCCACGTCCCTGTATACACACACACACACACACACACACACACACACACACACACACACACACACACACACACACACACACACACACACACACACTCTAATGGGGGTTTCAGTTTCCAAGTTTGCAACTTTTATTGGCGTCGGGTAGTGTCATGTGCGTCGGGTAGTCATGTAAAAATTGGATCCGACGAGAGACACTACATGAAAATTACCGTTCAAACTTAAAATTCCGCAAAAATATCTATATATGTGGGTACAAGCTTAAATTATTGTTTTTTCCTTTTAATAATCTATTTCTTCAGTTTGTTTATTAGTTACATGTTTTCCGTCCACTGTTTGCATTTTCTCGATATTTATTTTGAATAAAACAGACGTTTTATCAAAATATTTGTTTCTTTTTCTTCCTTACGAAAGCCCTTTAGAGACATTTGCGAAAAGTAACTTTATTTTAGAAGAATATGTTTTGCGTTATTTCGCAATACTTTTGAGCTACTTGGCAATAGCTTTGCGAACAATCACAATAACTTCACGTTTAACAATAAATTGTACGCGATTACAAAAAAAGGGGTTTCGAAATTTGGTGTTTTTTTTCTCGGCAAAAAAAGTTTCTTCCTAATTTTTCAAAAGTAGGCCTATGAAACATTTTTCGTTTCCACTAGTTCATTTGTCACATATATTTATTTAGTTATTGGTGTTTAAGGTCACATATTTCTGCACAATGGCTAATCGGGATCGCAACGTGGAGATAAAGTGAAGTTTAGTCAACCGTTCTCTGCATCGCTTACTGGGGTTCGTACGGGGTTCATTTGTCACAATACTCTTCTGTGAAACTGTGTCCTTATGACCGTTTTTTGGCCACCAATGAAACAGGCGCAGACATTTTCACATCCTGTACACCCGTGATACAGTTGTCTCCTTTTCACTTGAAGATACTTTGCCTCTTTCTTGATATTTTAATCATTGAGCTCTACCATATTCCATTTGGGATCAAATAACAGAGTGTGCTGGCGTTCAGTCAGGCCCATAGACGTAGTAAGGGATGACACTTGGGCGAACTGATTTAACACTGAAAATTCCCATAGACATTTTTTCGCCAGAGTGCCATCGGGCGATGGCACTCTGGCGAAAAAATGTCTATTGGAATTTTCAGTGTTAAATCAGTTCGCTAGAGTACACACGAAAAGATGTCACTCTGGCGAAAAAAATGTCTATGGGAATTTTCAGTGATAAATCAGTTCGCCCAGTGTACCCCAGACCTGGATTTTCTGTGGTGAACCAATGTCTATGGGAATTTTCAGTGTTAAATCAGTGTCCAGTGTCCAAGTGTCATCCCTTACTACTCGTAGGTATCTTCGGATACTGGAGGAGGGGACTCCACGTCACTGGTTCCAAATGTATATAAAATTGGACGTAGATGGGGTAGGTTAAGGGGGAACCCCTTCCCAGCCCAGAGATCGACCAAATTGACGATAGTTGGATATTCGGAGGTCAAAAATTTATAGTTCGAAATTCAGGAAATTTCTAACTTGAGGCACACATGCTACTGTTAAGGCCTGCTTCCAAGAGGGAGTGTGAAATTCCATTTACGGGATTACAGTTTCCAACATAACACTTTAAATCACGACAGCTGTGTATATTCAACGATACCTGATACAATACATTACATTGAGAAAAGTGTTGGATACACGAAACGGTGGATCCGGCTTACGCGTCAGAACGTCATGTAAGAATGCGTCTGATTTGTCGTTGCGCATCAGATTGGCCTTATGACGCGATGACACAAAATTGCACCAAGTCAGCAAGTAAACAAACCACAGAAGGTGGTATTTTTCATTACAAACATCATTTTCATTCGCTTAATTCAAATTTAATTGTGGTTTTAATATAGGACACGACTCCGGTAGAGTACGGGAACAGGAATCAACGACCTTCGCTGGACTTTTTTCCTGTATTTCACGCGCGCCTGAGGCGCACGTGTAATACAGGAACCCCCCCCCCCCCCCCCCACCCCGTCTCCTGTACTCACCCTCGTTGTGTTCCGTCTTTAATATTAACACACGACAAAATCCAACTCTCAAGTCGACAGAAGAAAACATTTCTACCTTGGTCGGAAAGTTGAAGTTCCAGTCCATAACCATATTTTCATTTTAGTTTCATTCACGTTTTGGACTCAATTGTTATCGGGTCAGAGATAATAGCAAAACTGTTGTTACCAGAGTATCATCCACTGACCATCTTTTCCACTGCATTTTCTTTCATTTTCCTTTTTTTCTGAGAAGAGAAGGGGTACACCCCTCTCGTACTCCTCCCAGTTGGAATTTACACCCCACCCCCACACGCCCATAAGAAACCCTGGCTGTGTTCCTGAATACACGTCTTCGGACTGTCTGTCTCACGTATCCGACTGCCGAAACAAGGGATGGAGCATTTTGTGACATAATAATATTATCCAGAACCGACTGGCTTAGATAAATCAATATTAATTTATATAGATATGGACTGCAAAGTTGTGCTCAGATTGAAATTAGTGTCGGATGAGGTTCCGGGATTGGACTGGTTGGTTTCTCTGCGGACACTTTATAGGCTATATGTTTTGTTTTAGTCTGGTCGCCAAACCCCCGAAAATCACGAATGCTTGTTTTGGCGTATAAAGTTTATTTCTCGATGGATTTTGCAAATTTAGACATTTGAGAACAAAATTCAATGGGCTGACCATCTGTCAGCCTGTGCAATTTTTTTATAGAGTCTTGAAAAGGTATATACCCTACCCCGAATTTGATACCAAATGTGAAAACACCTGTATTTGAATATTCTGTAAATTCTCATTACTAACATGAAATTTATCGGTAAACCTTACTATTTGTACACTTGGCATGGTTTGTAGTATCATATACTCCAGAATTCAAAATTATATCGACACACAAAAATCCAATATGGCCGCCGTGTCGGATCGTCATGTCGAAATTTTAACTTTTTTTCTCCGTTGCACCATAAATCGTTTATTCTGTGAAACAAATTGTATCTTAATTGTGCCAGTTCATGCTCTGCCATCATGGAGCATCCATTTGTGCTCATGATGATACCAAAATGGGCATCATGTGTTGAATACTTCGATCGATATAGCGCTTTCACCGAATGACGCTATAACCAGACGGAGGCTAAAATTTCAATACATTTCTGGTAGCTGTACCAACGGTCATATATATAATAGTTACGGTCGGAGGATCGAGTTTTGTCATGGAATCACATACACACTACTCGGGATAGGTGTTCTTACGATGTCTCAGGCAGTAAATTCCTGAACAACACGAATAAAGAGCGTTGTTCGCAGCAAACAGAGCTCTTTACTACACCTGATACTAAGCGAGTAAGGATGTTCAAAAATCCACCACATTCAAATCAGTGATATCTGATCACCCAACGTGTGAAGACGTACTTTCGCTTCCATTCATTGTTGGGTTTTCGTATCAGTTTCGATCGTGCTTACTGGCTGAAATTAATAGCGCTGTGAAATCCGTTACTTATTCCCAGTTCCTTATTCGACTTTCTAAATTTAGCAGAAATTCGAAAAATAAATGGCCTTATGGGGTGGCGCCCTAAAATACAAGATTATTCAAATCCTAAGGTTCACCCTCCCACCCCTTTTTAGGGGCCAGATTGGACTCTAAAAGTGACCAAATGGTCAAAATCGTAATTATTGATGGAAATTCGCGGAACAAACGGCGTCATAGGGTGGCGCCCGAAAATACAAGATCATTCAAATCCTAAGATTCACCCTCCCACCCCTTTTTAGGGGCCAGATTGGACCCTAAAATGGACCAAATGGTAAAAATCGTAATTATTGACGGAAATTCGCGGAACAAAGGGCGTCATAGGGTGGCGCCCGAAAATACAAGATCATTCAAATCCTAAGGTTCACCCTCCAACCCCTTTTTAGGGGCCATATTGGACCCTAAAAGTGACCAAATGGTCAAACTCGTAACTGTTGGCCGTAATTCGCGGAACAAACTGCCTTATAGGGTGGCGCCCTAAAATGCAAGATTATTCAAATCCTAAGGTTCGCCCTCTCACCCCCTTTTAGGGGCCAGATTGGACCCTAAAAGGGACCAAACGGTCAAAATCGTAATTATTGTCCGAAATTCGGCGAACACATGGCATTATAGGGTGGCGCCCTAAAATGCAAGATTATTCAAATCCTAAGGTTCACCCTCCCACCCCTTTTTAGGGGCCACATTGGACCCTAAAAGTGACCAAATGGTCAAAATCGTAATTATTGATGGAAATTCGCGGAACAAACGGCGTCATAGGGTGGCGCTCGAAAATACAAGATCATTCAAATCCTAAGGTTCACCCTCCCATCCCTTTTTAGGGGCCAGATTGGACCCTAAAAGTGACCAAATGGTCAAAATCGTAATTATTGATGGAAATTCGCAGAACAAACGGCGTCATAGGGTGACGCCCTAAAATACAAGATCATTCAAATCCTAAGGTTCACCCTCCCACCCCTTTTTAGGGATCAGATTGGACCCTAAAAGTGACGAAATGGTCAAAATCGTAATTATTGATGGAAATTCGCGGAACAAATGGCGTCATAGGGTGGCGCCCGAAAATACAAGATCATTCAAATCCTAAGGTTCACCCTCCAACCCCTTTTTAGGGGCCACATTGGACCCTAAAAGTGACCAAATGGTCAAACTCGTAACTGTTGGCCGTAATTCGCGGAACAAACTGCCGTATAGGGTGGCGCCCTAAAATGCAAGATAATTCAAATCCTAAGGTTCGCCCTCTCACCCCTTTTTAGGGGCCAGATTGGAACCTAAAAGGGACCAAACGGTCAAAATCGTAATTATTGACCGAAATTCGGCGAACACACGGCGTTATACGGTGGCGCCCTAAAATGCAAGATTATTCAAATCCTAAGGTTCACACTCCCACCCCTTTTTATGGGCCAGATTGGACCCTAACAGTGACCAAACGGTCAAAATCGTAATTATTGACCGAAATTCGGCGAACACACGGCGTTATAGGGTGGCGCCCTAAAATACAAGATTATTCAAATCCTAAGGTTCACCCTCCAACCCCTTTTTAGGGGCCACATTGGACCCTAAAAGTGACCAAATGGTCAAACTCGTAACTGTTGGCCGTAATTCGCGGAACAAACTGCCTTATAGGGTGGCGCCCTAAAATGCAAGATTATTCAAATCCTAAGGTTCGCCCTCTCACCCATTTTAGGGGCCAGATTGAACCCTAAAAGTGACCAAACGGTCAAAATCGTAATTATTGACCGAAATTCGGCGAACACACGGCGTTATAGGGTGGCGCCCTAAAATACAAGATTATTCAAATCCTAAGGTTCACCCTCCCACCCCTTTTTAGGGGCCAGATTGGACCCTAAAAGTGACAAAATGGTCAAAATCGTAATTATTGACCGAAATTCGGCGAACACACGGCGTTATAGGGTGGCGCCGTAAAATACAAGATTATTCAAAGCCTAAGGTTCACCCTCCCAATCCTTTTTAGGGGCCAGATGGGACCCTAAAAGTGACAAAATGGTCAAAATCGTAATTATTGATGGAAATCGCGGAACAAACGGCGTCATAGGGTGGCGCCCAAAAATACAAGATTATTCAAATCCTAAGGTTCACCCTCCAACCCCTTTTTAGGGGCCACAATGGACCCTAAATGTGACCAAATGATCAAAATCGTAATTGTTGGCCGTAATTCGCGGAACAAACGGAGTTATAGGGTGGTGCCCTAAAATGTAAGATTATTCAAATCCTAAGGTTCACCCTCCCACCCCTTTTTAGGGGCCACATCGGTCAAGCATTGGAAAAACAATAAGTGTTGTTTGTCTGTAAATGACCGCTTGATGCACATTGCTTTTCATCGTGTCCTTCATTATTATCTCGGATTGTATTATGCAACTGACACCCAATAAATAGAGTTCAAGATTTTTGTTGAGTAACCAGACGATTGTTACGAAATAGGATTTTGTAATGATTGACTTATAATTGTCATTGAAAGATGAAGTAGTTTTATTTTTACTCACTCACACAGTTTGTAATTAGGGATAATTTTAGTTTTGATGCCGAAATATCGTCACATCATTCAACAAATTGCTAACACTGATATATACATCAATCCCTATGCATGAGCTTCCAGTGGTGGACCATGGAGTGATGGGGGTGGGAGAGGGCAGGTGGACCCAGGTGCAAACTGCCACTTACTGTTTTTAACCCCATTTTTCCTCGGGAGTCGCCCGAATCGATCTCAGAGCTTCAGAATTTGAAATGTTAGACTGCACTAAGTTTATATAAAATGAAACAAACTTATCACCCAGAAGTAATTTCTTTCACGTTATATAAGGTTAGTGAATTTTGCTCCCTAGAGTGCCCACCCGCTGTCTCTGGACACTTCGGCTAGTGTCCAATCCGTGTACATCTAATTTTCTTCTTTATATTTCTTGCCCAGTTAGCATATACGATTACCATTGAAGCTGATTTTTTCTTCTTCATATTTCTTGCCCAGTTAGCACATACGATTACCATTGAAGCTGATTTCTTGGCACAATCCTTACTACCTTTCTCTCACAGATACTGGCACAGATTGGGCATGAAGTAATTGGTTCTTGATTCCCCTCGCCCACTATACATATTGTGTATGATACACAATAATGTTTTAGCAGGAGACTGGAATTAAGAAACAATGAATTGTGTACGATATAACACTTTGCCCCCTCCCCCCCCCCCCCTTCCAAAAAGTGCTACAAGACATTTCTCTCAATGCTGCCTTGGTCTTAGTCTTTGTTGAGGAAAACAAATGCAACAATCTCTATTTATCACAAGGGTGTAACTCGACAATGCATTTAAAAAAAGACAATGCTATTTTCCGGTAATATTTCCCTGTACTTTTCCCGTTGTGGTCTACAGAAATCAGTCGCCTAGCTTCACATAACAAAAACTCCCCAAATCACGATTGTCCCAAATGGAGCTACACACACTAAAATTACTTCATATTGAATCTTAAAGCACGGAGTTTTGCAAAATGTTCTGTTTGGTCTTCATGCCATTGCCTCACCCCCCTACTTCCCTGAAGGGAAGTACGAGGAGTGGAAATGACCGAGGTACTAGTTAGAATTGAGGGGGACCTTCGAAATCCCACCGAGTCTTTTCAAATGTCAAGGTTGCCCCCACACACACATACTTTAAGAACGAAAACAAACTGGCTATCCCCCCACCCCCACACACACAGACAATTATAAAATCCGGTCTACGCCCCTGCTATATTGTATATAACTACATATAATCGATTTCTCTATTTTCGAAATGGGGATGTGGGGGGGGGGGGGGCAAGTTCGATATAACGCTGACATATTTCGAAGGACTGACCCATGGAATTGGGCGTATCCCCCCCCCACGGTTGAGGGTCTGAAGGCCCCTCGACGTATATTTTTTTTTAAATTCTGAAGCACTGAAATCGATTCTGATGCCACCAGAGGATGATAGATGTTAAAAACAGTAAGTGACAGTTTGTATTTGGGGGTAAATGACAGTTTGTATTTGAATTGAAGATCCCCTCCCGTTCCACCACTGGGAGCTCACACACAGGGATTGGTGGAGTGTGCACATGGGGTCCCAGTTATAATGGCTCCTAAGGCTTTGGGTGGGTATCATTGGGGTATCAAGAATAAACAGAAAGATAGTGCTTGAAATACATGTATATTGTTACTGATAGAATAAAGAATAAAAAGATTAAAACAGCTATGATAGTGGACTGTTTTTAGTTTGAAAACCAAAAGCTATCAGTAGTATGTCGTGTGGTTTTCAGGGATCATTTGCAGGACCCCGCGGGGGACCTCGGAAGGGAAGCAGTAGTGTGTCATGTGGTTTTCAGGGATCATTGGCAGGACCCCGCAGGGGGACCTCGGAAGGGAAGCAGTAGTATGTCGTGTGGTTTTCAGGGATCATTGGCAGGACCCCGCAGGGGGACCTCGGAAGGGTAAGCAGTAGTATGTCAGGGGCTTTTCAGGGATCATTGGCAGGATCTCATCGGGAGACCCCGGTACAGGGTCGTTGAAGGCAGCCAATAAGCTATCGAGCAGTTACTGATAAGTCATTGCTCGAATGACTCGAATCCCATCGAGCAAATGAGCTTTAGAGTAATTGCTCGATCGAGTGACTCGGCATATTGCTCGAACGACTCGAATCCCATCGAGCAAATGAGATAACAAGCAATTGCTCGTTCGAGTGACTCCTCGAACGACTCTTAGACTCATTTCAGAAAAAGGGATTCCAAAAGAGGATTCTTAAAAAGGGATTCCGTAAGTAGGGCTTTTTTAGTCGTATGAGGCCATGAAGGCTATGTGAAAGGTATGGCGGTCCTATTGCACTACGTGCTGCAAAATATTCTTGAAGAATCCATATCACATATAGTCGGGTTTGTTTGGGTTTT
Organism: Pictodentalium vernedei; assembly: GCA_031216915.1. Lineage (NCBI taxonomy): Eukaryota > Metazoa > Mollusca > Scaphopoda > Dentaliida > Dentaliidae > Pictodentalium > Pictodentalium vernedei. The sequence goes on from CM062289.1 coordinate 457,783,678, forward strand.
TTTTTGTGATTTGAGGATTGGTGGGAAGTAGTGGGGACTATTTGGGGCTGGTGGGGACTAGAGGCTAATTGTCGTAAAAACCTGTGGTTTCTACAACCGGATCTCCACATCTCCTCCTACTTCCCTTCCCCTCTGGCTCTCTCTCTTCAATGGTCCCCCTGTGGGGGTCCCCCGATGAGATCCCCCAACTAACCCCTGAAAGGCCCCTGACATACTACTGCTTCCCTTCCGAGGTCTCCCTGCGGGGTCCTGCCAATGATCCCTGAAGGGCCCCTGACATACTACTGCTTCCCTTCCGAGGTCCCCCTGCGGGGTCCTGCCAATGATCCCTGAAAACCACATGATATACTACTGCTTCCCTTCCGAGGTCCCCCTGTGGGGTCCTGCCAATGAGGACTCAAACATACGAGACATACTACTGCTTCCCTTCCGAGGTCCCCCTGTGGGGTCCTGCCAATGATCCCTGAAAACCACATGACACACTACTGCTTCCCTTCCGAGGTCCCCCTGCGGGGTCCTGCCAATGAGGACTCAAACATACGAGACATACTACTGCTTCCCTTCCGAGGTCCCCCTGCGGGGTCCTGCCAATGATCCCTGAAAACCACATGACATACTTCTGCTTCCCTTCCGAGGTCCCCCTGCGGGGTCCTGCCAATGAGGACTCGAACATACGAGACATACTACTACTTTCCTTCCGAGGTCCCCCTGCGGGGTTCTGCTAATGATCCCTGAAAACCACATGACATATTACTGCTTCCTTTCCGAGGTCCCCCTGCGGGGTCCTGCCAATGATCCCTGAAAACTACATGACATACTACTGCTTCCCTTCCGATGTCCCCCTGTGGGGTCCTGCCAATGAAGACTCAAACATATGAGACATACTACTGCTTCCTTTCCGAGGTCCCCCTGCGGGGTCCTGCCAATGATCCCTGAAAACCACGCGACATATTACTGCTTCCCTTCCGAGGTCCCCCACCGAGGTCCCCGAAACTATCCCTCAAAACCACATTACATACTACTGCTTCCCTTTCGAGGTCCCCCACCGAGGTCCCCAAACTATCCCTCAAAACCACATTACATACTACTGCTATCTAACTGTTTAGGAGAGTTGTTTTGATTTTAGAAGGGTTTTGTAATATGTTTTAACTATTGTTATTTTATGTACTTAGCAGATGCCTCTCTTATGTTTCTCACTGTTTGTATCATTTTATTTTTATGTAATTTATTCAGTAAAACAATTTTAGAATTCTTTAACTTATCTTTCCTTTTAAAGTTTTCTCAGTAAGTGAAGGGTGGTGGAAATAAATGCATAATGGGGACGGGTCAGTGGGTGATCCCATAGTGTCAGAACGCACTTGTTCCAGTCGTTTGTGTTTTTCCTCCCATATGCATTTCTCAGAGATGATTATATTATTAAATACATAAAAATATATTATGCGGTAATCAACTATTTTTACAAGATTACCACCCACTGAAGGTTGAATATGACTGGAACATCTTTATTTCGTAGTAGTCAGGGTGGATTTCGACAATGACGGACAACCCGATAGTACAAATTAACTGAGGTATGAAATTAAACAAGGTTTGATAAAATAAAAATATGAAGCTTGCTCATCGGGCTTTATGCGGATTGATTCGGTTGAGAGGGTTCATGTCGCCTTACACACAAATATCACTCCACAATAACACTGATCATAAGGAACAGATCAAGCAAAAGCAATTATTTATACCTTCTTCAGATACTAAAAAGCTCACTTCCATAAATGAGGTGTTCACCCGACAGTGGCCGATAAAAGCCCAACCCATAACTGATATTCCAACCTATCTGCTTATTGACAGACATGTACCAACACTACAAGTAATTATACAAGTAAATAGGTGAATAAATATGTTTTTGGTCAGCATATGCCAGACCAGAATATGATATTAGAAGCACACGCGTGTGGTGATGGTCTCTGAAGTTGAACACGTCTATAGTGGGTGCTTCATATTGGACTGTATCTCTATTTTTACACAACACAGCTTGGCGGATTTATTAATTGTCTCACTGAGGTGTTCAATGTAAGCAGTAACTTAAGCAAATCTGTAATGCCATATCATGGGTTTACAGAAAGATGCAATCCAGAAATGACCACTGTATGTGTTCCATCGGAGAAGACTTTTACTGTAGATAATGCCTGCTGATATCCCCCGTGTCCGGTTTTGCCAGCCCCTATCAACACATAACTACCATTTTAAAGCCCAGATAGAGGTCCCAAAAAAGGTTTTCTATCGGACCAGTTGAACTGTCAATCGCCTCTATTCCAAAGGGGTCCCCATCAACACCAAGAACATCCAGCGATGATTGCCAAGTATAGTAACTGTTTCTAATATACCCATTTGTGTCCTTGATGTTTTGTAACTGGCCCTTTTGGAAGTCTTAGCATGGTCCTAAATGATGTCCGATCGGGGCACCCGAGATGTCAATCTTTTTAGTCCTCGCTGCCTCACATAAACCACAAAATATCTAGCTCTTTTCACAAACTTTGTTGATATTTTGTAACTGACCCTTTTCGGGGTCTTAGTAGGGCCCGATATGGCGTCCGATTGGGGATGGCGTTGTGTCAATTTTCTATTCCTCGGATGCAATCTATCAGCAATAAAATATCTGATGATTTTTACCTATATTTGTAACATTTTACAACTGGGCGTTTCAGGGCTTCAGTAGGGAACATAAATAGGGTCGAAGGATGAACCCGAGGATTTGAATAATCTCGTAATTTACGGTGCCACCCTAGAAGGCCATTTGTTCTCAATATTTCAGCCAATAATTACCATTTTGACCGTTTGATCACTTTTAGAGTCCAATTTGGCCCCTAAAAAGGATCGGGAGGGTTAACGTTAGGATTTGAATAAGCTTATATTTTCGGGCGCCACCCTATAATAATAACAATAATAATAATAAAAACAGTTTAGAGCCGTGAATCCACCTAAGTGCTCCCAGGCTTTACACCAAAAGAAAAAGAAAAGAAAAAAAAAAAAAAGAGAGAGAGAAAAAAAAACGCCGTTTGTTCCGTAAATTTCCATCAATAATTATGACTTTGACCATTTGGTCACTTTTAGGGTCCAACCTGGCCCCTAAAAATGGGTGGGAGGGTGAACCCTAGGACTTGAATAATCTTGCATTTTAGGGCGCCACCCTATAACGCCGTCTGTTAAGCGAACTTCGACCAACAATTACGATTTTGACGATTTGGTCACTTTTAGGGTCCAATGTGGCCCTCAAAAGGGGCTGGAGTGTGAACCTTAGGATTTGAATGATCTTGTATTTTAGGGCGCCACCCTATAACGCCAATTGTTCCACGAATTACGATAAATAATTACGATTTTGACTTTGGTCACATGTAGGGTCCAATGAAGCCCCTAAAAAGCGGTGCGAGGGCGAACCTTAGGATTTGAATTATCTTGCAGTTTAGGGCGCCACCCTATAACGCCGTTTGTTCCGCGAATTTTCGTCAATAATTACGATTTTGACCATTTGGTCACTTTTAGGGTCCAATCTGGCCCCTAAAAAGGGTGGGAGTGTGAACCTTAGGCTTTGAATAATCTTGTATTTTAGGGCGCCACCCTATAACGCCGTTTGTTCGCCGAATTTCGGTCAATAATTACGATTTTGACCGTTTGGTCACTTTTAGGGTCCAATCTGGCCCCTAAAAAGGGGTGGGAGGGCGAACCTTAGGATTTGAATAATCTTGCATTTTAGGGCGCCACCCTATAACGCCGTTTGTTCCACTAATTACGGCCAACAGTTACGAGTTTGACCATTTGGTCACTTTTAGGGTCCAATATGGCCCCTAAAAAGGGGTTGGAGGGTGAACCTTAGGATTTGAATGATCTTGTATTTTCGGGCGCCACCTTATGACGCCGTTTGTTCCGCGAATTTCCTTCAATAATTACGATTTTGACCATTTGGTCACTTTTAGGGTCCAATCTGGCCCCTAAAAAGGGGTGGGAGGGTGAACCTTAGGATTTGAATGATCTTGTATTTTCGGGCGCCACCCTATGATGTCGTTTTGTTTCGCGAATTTCCATCAATAATTACGATTTTGACCATTTGGTCACTTTTAGGGCCCAATATGGCCCCTAAAAAGGGGTGGGAGGGTGAACCTTAGGATTTGAATAATCTTGTATTTTCGGGCGCCACCCTATGACGCCGTTTGTTCCGCGAATTTCCATCAATAATTACGATTTTGACCATTTGGTCACTTTTAGGGTCCAATGTGGCCCCTAAAAAGGGGTGGGAGGGTGAACCTTAGGATTGGAATAATCTTGTATTTTAGGGCGCCACCCTATAATGCCATGTGTTCGCCGAATTTCGGTCAATAATTACGATTTTGACCCTTTGCTCACTTTTAGGGTCCAATCTGGCCCCTAAAAAGGGGTGAGAGGGCGAACCTTAGGATTTGAATAATCTTGCATTTTAGGGCGCCACCCTATAAGGCAGTTTGTTCCGAGAATTACGGCCAACAGTTACGAGTTTGACCATTTGGTCACTTTTAGGGTCCAATATGGCCCCTAAAAAGGGGTTGGAGGGTGAACCTTAGGATTTGAATGATCTTGTATTTTGGGGCGCCACCCTATGACGCCGTTTGTTCCGCGAATTTCCATCAATAATTACGATTTTGACCATTTGATCACTTTTAGGGTCCAATGTGGCCCCTAAAAAGGGATGGAAGGGTGAACCTTAGGATTTGAATAATCTTGCATTTTAGGGCGCCACCCTATAATGCCGTGTGTTCGCCGAATTTCGGTCAATAATTACGATTTTGACCGTTTGGTCACTTTTAGGGTCCAATCTGGCCCCTAAAAAGGGGTGAGAGGGCGAACCTTAGGATTTGAATAATCTTGCATTTTAGGGCGCCACCATCTAAGGCAGTTTGTTCCGCGAATTACAGCCAACAGTTACGAGTTTGACCATTTGGTCACTTTTAGGGTCCAATATGGCCCCTAAAAAGGGGTTGGAGGGTGAACCTTAGGATTTGAATGATCTTGTATTTTCGGGTGCCACCCTATGACGCCGTTTGTTCCGAGAATTTCCATCAATAATTACGATTTTGACCATTTGATCACTTTTAGGGTCCAATGTGGCCCCTAAAAAGGGATGGAAGGGTGAACCTTAGGATTTGAATAATCTTGCATTTTAGGGCGCCACCCTATAATGCCGTGTGTTCGCCGAATTTCGGTCAATAATTACGATTTTGACCGTTTGGTCACTTTTAGGGTCCAATCTGGCCCCTAAAAAGGGGTGAGAGGGCGAACCTTAGGATTTGAATAATCTTGCATTTTAGGGCACCACCATCTAAGGCAGTTTGTTCCGCGAATTACAGCCAACAGTTACGAGTTTGACCATTTGGTCCAATATGGCCCCTAAAAAGGGGTTGGAGGGTGAACCTTGGGATTTGAATGATCTTGTATTTTCGGGCGCCACCCTATGACGCCGTTTGTTCCGCGAATTTCCGTCAATAATTACGATTTTGACCATTTGGTCACTTTTAGGGTCCAATCTGGCCCCTAAAAAGGGGTGGGTGGGTGAATCTTAGGATTTGAATGATCTTGTATTTTCGGGCGCCATCCTATGACGCCGTTTGTTCCGCGAATTTCCATCAATAATTACGATTTTGACCATTTGGTCACTTTTAGGGTCCAATCTGGCCCCTAAAAAGGGGTGGGAGGGTGAACCTTAGGATTTGAATAATCTTGTATTTTAGGGCGCCACCCTATAAGGCCATTTATTTTTCGAATTTCTGCTAAAGTTAGAAAGTCGAATAAGGAACTGGGAATAAGTAACGGATTTCGCAGCGCTGAAATTAATAATAGATTACCACTTATATTCACATTTTGTTCAATTGAAATTATTCAATTCGTTTATTGTTTCTTTATTGTTGACATTGTAACCCGTTTTTGGCCGAGTGAAGTTCCCCGGTTAATTTGTTCTTTGAAGCTTGACAGTAAATTGTCAGAATATTATGTCTCAAAGGTGCTATTTTTCAGATATTTATAAGTGCTCTGATTCGAGCGAGAAACGCTTTGTCAAAGTATTGGCTACAAGAATACGGAAGGTCATTGCGAATAGTGAGATCTATGGCGACGGTCTATGTCTTGATTTGCGTCCGAGGTTCGAGGCCGACAATGATATCACACTCGATGCTCATAGACAATGTATCGATAAATACATACACCCATGGGCGCAGATCTCTTCCAAAAAGTGTGGGGGGGGGGGGGACGGGCAGATGCCGAAGGCATCTGCAGCGAGTGCCGCAGGCACGAGCCGGCAGAGGGGGGTTTTGGGGGGTTCTCCCCTCAAGAAAATTTTTAAATTGCGCTATCAAATGGTGCATTCTGGTGGCCTCTGGGGTATAATTTCTCTTAATTATTTAGTAGAAAAAAATGTTTTTCAACAGCCTGTTGTAATTTTGTCAAAATGCTTAACCATAATTGCACCCGCTTTACCGAGCGTTCCCTATTAGATTAACACAATTCAACTGTGCGGTGGATTAGCATAAGGGCCCAACAGATGGAGCGACGACGTATGTGTCGGGCCCGTTAATGGATTAACAGATCCAATAACAGCCCGACACATACGTCATCAACAGTGGGGAATTCCCAATGCAGATATTTGGGCCCAAAAGATAAGCTTTTACGCCGAGACAAAACCTACGTTGTGTTACTGTATGAGTCTAGTTACGACTGCCCCCCCCCCCCCCACCCCCGTATCCGTAGTTGATTGACTCTGTTTTATTCAAATTGGACTTAGATGTGGATATTTAACATCGGTTGCTCCCCGCGTGGATAAACTGACGATGACACAAGAGCAAATTATTGGGGTGGCTGCAGTCCCCCCCCCCCGGTTCCGACGGGCCTGGTTAACCCACAATGGGCTAACAAGCGATTCGCACGTGTTCTGAGTCTCCACGTCTCAAAATTATTCAAACAAAATTGATGAGAGGGTGCAGCAGTGGGGGAGCATAGTGGGGGACATGTCATACCATGTCCGCCCAGTGGTGGTGGGGGGGGGGGGACATGGCATACCATGCCCCCCCCCCCGCCCTTGATGAGATCTGGGGGAGACACGTCCCCCCCCCTCCCCATGATCTGCGCCCATGCATACACCCACGAAACGTGGCACGAGCTAAGCAAAAGCGTGGTGCAAATGAGGAAGTTCACGACGGACCGACTCCTAAGAAAATCACCAGACGTTCAGACGTCAGCACTTTCAACTTCTTGTTGATTGCTTATTTTGTGGGCGCGAATGTAAAGTTGAGAAAGATAAAAAGAATCCCTCTAGATGGAGACCAGCTTATGTCTTCCGACAAACTCACATTAAACAAGGTACCTCCACACCGAAAGCGGAAATTCTTCAGAAGTGCGACGACCGTAGTGACAATTGGTCCATTGAAGTCCGCATTAGAGTTAATCAGGCTGTTAGTGATTTGCACGCAGCTGACGCTCTCTACCATTCTGAGTGTCGTCAGTCGTTCATGGGAGAAAGATCAGTCGTTGCAAGCAAAAGATCGGCAGCATTATCAGTTGCTCCTCCCGATATCGAACCACCCATCCAAGCTGTTTTAGATTTTATGAAGAAAGACAACTCTCTCAGTTGGAGTTCTGTTGAATTGCATGGAATCTATGTTGAAAATGGCGGAGAGAGTCTGTCTCGGAGGCTCCTTGTCTCCAAATTGCCAGATTTCTTCAACGAAGAATTATTGCTCCTCAGCTCACCGTCAATCGCTACAATAATTGCAATCAGATCTCGAGTGGATTCGCTCCTGAGAATTGAGAGTGATTTCAAAAATGATGTCCCCGTGGCCATGAAGACTCTTTGCACAGAAATTTCTAAGGATGTCGAAAACATTGAACTAGATGGGAACAATTACAAGTCAACTTTAGATAAGACCACCCTTTTCGAGTATTCAAGTCAAACTGTAACACACTTTCTTGTTAGCTTATCGCCAAAACTTGACAACACACTTACGGAACTTATGATAGGTAATATGATAACTTCTGCCATCAAAGGTGTCCCTACACCATTGCATATTAGTTTAGCTGTATTACTCCGCGATTCAAAGGAATTGGTCAAGTCCTTGAACGACTTTGGAGTAACATGCACGTATGATGAGTTGTTACGGTTTAAAAAATCGGCAGCCGTACTGGCCTCAAAGAGTAACAACCTGACCACAATCACTACTTCGGAAGATGGGTAGATACAGTTTGTTGTTGATAACTTCGATGCCGATATATCTTCACAAAACGGCAAGCTCAGAACACACTCGTTGGCAGTTTTGATGACGCAACCTAGCACGAAGAGAGATTCTCCCTCTCCAATGATACCGAGAGTCACTAAACTCGACATGGCTAAACCAGTTGATTACAACACTGAAAAGTCAACGTTCGATGTACCAAAGAAGCCAGAAGTCCCTCATTGCTTGATCAGCAAAGAAGTACCTCAGCTCCAAGTATTGGTTCGCATGGTCATGGCAGAACGAAGAGCGTTGGAGAATGACCTTGAATTTTTGAAGGATATTGTAACGAAACCTAACTGTCCTGAGTTCAATGGCTACAACACCAGGTCATCCCGACAAAGTGGGCAATCCCCTCAACCAGAGACGAAGGCTGTGTACTTACCATTGATTGACATGCCACCGGTTGATCCAGATACAATTTCAACCGCCATGTTAGATGCAATGCGTCTAACTGAGTTGACTGGGCAGAAATATATTTTATTCACTACTGATCAACAGCTATATAAAGTAGCGTAGGATGTTCTGTGGTCAAATCACGATCACTTCGGAACATTGATTCCGAGGTTGGGAGGCATGCATATGTTAATGAGTTTTCTTGGTGCTATTGGCAACTTGATGGAGAACACGGGTTTATCTGAAATTCTTGAGTCTGTGTTCGGCGGAGTAGCCAAAATGCTAAGCGGGAAGAAGTTTCCTCAAAATATGCGCGCATTTCGGTTGTTGGCAGAAGAGCTGCTTAGAGATATCGTCAGTAGAGATGATGTTGTCTGCCCGGAAGATTTCATTGACACATTGAGTGAAATATCAGACCAGAGCAGGACTTGCAAGGTTTGGGTGGACTGCTTCATAAGACCAGTTCTTATAATGATGAAGTACGTAAGGGCTGAGAGGGAAGGGGACTGGACCTTGCATTTGGCAACTGTAAAACAAATGCTCCTTTACTTCTTTGCATCCGGCCATGTCAACTATGCTAGATATGGCTTGTATTATCTGAGGGACATGGAACGACTTCCACAAGAAGTGTTGACACAATTTCTGAAGGGATCAAATGTGATGAGACATGTTGATGGCATTTGGAATGGCATTTGGAGCGATATGTCTATCGAATCCACTTTCATGCGTTATGGCCATGGTAAGTCTGGCACCATTGGCATCACATTAAAACCAGAAACTCTGAAAGTGTGGGCATTAAGCCTTCACAATTGTGGTCAACTTTTGAATGGTCTCGCGGAAGTTAGGGAATCAGACGTCGCGAATCGAGCAGTGCTCGAACACAAAGAGGAGATGACTGCGAGAATTGCTGCTGATTGCGCTGATCGTGAGGGACTTAAAAACAAACTCGCGACAATCATACACCCCTTGGACCCAAGCAACACCCGGATGAGATAGTCAACATTGTCAGTGGTCAGCATGCTAATCGCACTGTGAACTTGGACATGGCTGTAACACTTGGTAGACAGACGTTGACTGATTTCGAGAAGAAACTCCCGAGTGGGTTCTATTGTACTATATCAAGGCCCGTTGAAACAATGGCAGTTATGAAAAAGTCAGTCAAGTTGGGCGAGCACAAAACATGTGACAACAATCTGATTTACTCTCGGGTGATGGGGACTTCAAGCCAGCTCTAGGGAAATTAGTATAAATGATATACTCTCATACGAGTTATCACCCATTCCAACAGCTCTTTTCAATGACAATGGTGACATGCGGATATCCAAATCTAAATCGGTCATGAAGTCTGATATCGCAGTTATGATTCAAAACACCGACATGTCTGAGTCTGATATCAATGTGTCAACGTGCACTATTATAGACGGGTGTGCACTTCTGTGGATACCCCATTGGCCTGCTCCCAATAAATTATGTCACCCGAACGTGAACGATCTTGTCCAGCGAGTTATTGGTTGGAGATACATTTCTTGTGTTTGACAGATACAATGAATTCAGTGCTAAATGTACGACTAGGGCAAAAAGAAGTGGTGAAGCTTGTTGTCGGAAATTCACGTTGACCGCAACGACACCATTACCTTCTCAGAAATTGGTTCTCACGGTAACTGAAAAATAAGAAACAGTTGATAAGCGTATTGTTGATCATTTCAGACGTGACACACAGTTTGCTGTTGATAACACTCAACAACACGCGCTATTTGTTACTGGCCAGGACGCTTCACCCATTGAAATCGATAGAGGTATAGTTATTGAGAGGCGTGACATAGAAACTATGCACGAAGAAGCAGACAACATAATCGTTCAGCAAGCCATCAGAGTTTGCTGATGACTACGACAATGTCATAGTTCTTGCAGACGACACAGATGTATACACATTGCTTCTACAGCACTATCTCGAACAAACCTGGCATGTAGTATGTTCATGGAATCCCAATAAAGGGGAAGTCAGTTGTTGATATTGCAGCGACCGTTGAAGAACATAGAAGTATCATACCAAACTTGCTTGCCGCTCATGCTATCTCTGGCTGCGACACAGTTGGTGGTTGTTTTGGAATTGGAAAAGGTCGTATGTTGAAAGTCTTGAGATCCGGCGAAACTTCTCTAACGTCCGTTGGTTGTGTCAATGCCCCTTGGTCGGAAGTACTTCATCAAGCTACACGATTCATATCTTCATGCTATGGTTGCAAGGATATGGGCACCATGTCAGAATCGCGAATCAGTGTTTGGAAATAGCAAATAGGCAAGAAGGGTGCCACAAAAGTTCCTCCTTTATGTACCCTGCCCCCAACAACCGAAGCATTCACAGAGAATGTAAAACGTGCCCATCTTCAGGTATGCACGTGGAAACATGCCTTAGACCCAGCTCCACCAGATCTTGATCCTAGGGAGTTCGGATTCGTCAGAGATGAAGTCTCGAAAACGTTATCACCCTTAACTCTATCAAGTGGTATACCGGTGGCCCCCGACTCTGTTTTGCGTATGGTACGTTGTTCCTGTTCCAGCAAACATCCCTGCAAAACTAGCAGGTGTGGATGCTATTCCTCTCACTTGGCATGCACAATATTCTGTGCGTGTAATGCAACAATTGAATGTTGCAATGAACAAACGGTTTCAGCAATTGATGTCACGGTGAATCAGTCTAATGATCCAGATGGACCGTGAGGATGAGGATATCGGTGACCATGTTGATCTTTTCTTGATAAATTCCAGATTGAATACTTAGTAGATAAAACATCTCTCACTCTGCATCTCATCAGCTGGCTATGTGACCATATTTGGGATTTCTGGTATTAGGTTTGAAATCCAGTTTTGACATTTTTTTCAACCCATAGTCTGCGATATCGGTTTTTCTCCTGCTTATTTGTTTCCATTATTCCTCAAAATGTAGTTAATATCATTGCACTATAATTTTGCATAGTTTTTATGTCCAGCAAAATGTATGTTGGCAGCCGGGGCATACTGGTATAGACTTCATTCGCAAAAAAATATCAAAATCCACAATTTTACTACTTTCGGCGTCATTTTGGTGGAAATTCGGGTATTTTATAGTGAATCCAATGCGTAAATGATATAAATCGAGGTTGAGAACTAAATTGGGGAGACATCTCCAAGTCTACGAACCACAAGCCGAGTTTTCTAAACATTTTTTGTGACTTCTTGTATTATATGGCAGGAAATCTTATTTTGACGACTTTTTCACTTCATAGATTTGATAATCATTTTCCCGTTCATATACACCATTGATACCCCTGATTGTCATCAAATATCATGGAGCTATCAATTTGCATCATTTATATGCGCGAGGAATGAATCTTGGACAGTCATTGGGCACTTATAGCAGATTATTTCGAAAAAAATGGTAAAAAAATCCATAAATTTGCTACTTCCGGCCGCCATATTGGCTGCCATTTCGGATTTTTTCTGGAGAAGTTAATGGTTAAGTGATGTGTTCGGAACTCTTCGGCAATTGGCATCTCATTGTGAAGATTCTGTCGCATTTTTGTGAGATCTTATGACATCGGAGTAAAAAGTGGTATTTTACTGAAATTCGGGGTGGGGTATAAATTTTGGGGCTCTATAAAAAAAATTGCTCAAGGCTGACAGATGGGTCAGCCGATTGAATGTTGATGTCAGATACCTTAATTTTCAGAATCCATTGAGAAAAAAACTGTATACGACAAAACACGCATCCATGACCTGGCGACCGGACTATTTCTTATCCGCCTTCCGGAAGCACAATTTCCGAGCATCGGAGACAATACATCACCAAAACAGAACTAGAGAGAGAGAGCGACAGAGGGCATCTGGAAAATGTCCCGGATAACATCTCAGAAATTTAAAAACATCTGTCTCTTGGTCCCCAAACAAACCAACCTCTGAGCACAAAACCGTTGGTCTGCCTTTGCATGGTGCTCAGGAATCGCTTTCGAGTCAGACGAAGGGAGACAACTGCTTCAAAACCACGAACCTGTTTTGGCGAGAGAGACAATTACATAGAAACCTCGCACTTTTGGATGGGCGAATGATCCGTGGCTACCCCCACCCCCACCCCACACACACACCCAGTAAAATAAATTCTCACAGGTCCGGCTGCAGAATCTCCAAGAATCCTGAATTATGCATGCTTCGGCAACTTATGGACTTAAAGATGACATACACACGCTTGATGAAAATTGCCGTTCTTTCGAGCCTAAAAATGTCTCCTTTGGGAGTTTTAAAAAAAAACATTCTCCGGGTGAAGCCTAGCTTTTAGACAATTGCATAGACCATCCAGTGGTCCATGAACTGCAAATTTGCTGATTGAGCTGTCAACTGCCTGGTCTGTAGAAGCAAGAGCAAATTTTCAGAAAAACTCTCCTTCGAGTCCCACCCAACGCGAGAGGGGAAATCACCTCCACACCTTTCCCTAACTCAGGATTTCGATCCCCGTGATTATTTTTATTATACCCCGTTGTCGAATAATTATAGCCCCCCCCCACCCCCCCCCCCCCCCCGTGTCCCACCTAATATAGATCCCTGGCTATGCGCCTGGGATGATAGCGCCTGTCTTGATAGACTCCATCGCGTCTGCGAGTAGTTTAGTTTAGTTTAATAGTTTAATGCATTAAACCATAATGACAGTATGTAGCAAACAAACTTCTCCAGTGGGGGACAAATTCTGCGTACCAATTTTGAAAAAATATCCATGCCACTTTTCCGGTGTAAAAATTACACTAGACACAGTGGGATTCAGTACCCACCCATCTGCCTGTATTATTTCTGGTTCAGAAGAAACTGTTAGGAATAACAAAGAAATTTACAGCTTATAATAGACAATTGGGTATTCCATCCAGTAGTCTAGGAACAGCAAATTTGCTAATAGGTCTTCCAGTCTCTACTGGTCTGGTCTAGCAGTCAAGTTGATGTCCAACGGCCGGGGCCGAGTTCAAAATCACAGTGCGCATGCGAACTATGAGCTTATGCAGCAGACTTGCGAGTTGTATCTCACCGTGTGGACGCGTGTACGAACTGTTCATTGTAACTTAACATAAGTGGTTATATGTCACACTCGAGCCATATTGGCTAACCCATTTAAGGGTGCATCTGCAGAGCACGATACAAGTGTTTTTCTAAGTAATACAAGTTTTCGATCACACTTTGGGACGAGCACCACAAGCTCCAAAGGTGGTGGGGGTGGGGGGTGGGGGATGGGGCTCATAAGATATGATTTGAAAGAAAAATCAGCTAAAAGTTGTGTTTCAACGTTCCGTTCGGTAAAAGTTGAAGTTCGGACTATGCTGACAAGCAAATCTTTGATCATTTGCCTTCGTTAAAGGGAATGCGAAAATAGTTGGTGTGGAAAGACTACCCCCCCCCCCCCCCCGTCTCGTCTCCAAATAACACTATCCCATCTGATAAAATTGCAGCCCTGTTGTAAGCCAGATGATCTCCCAGAAGATACCTCAAAACTATGTCTGCACCCTTGTCCACATGACTGTCCGACGTTCCTGTTCGCAGTTATAAAATAGTACCATGATAAACAAAACAAAACATGGTATTGTCGCGGGCACGTACACTCCCACGCCTCCAAAAAGAATATAATTGCTAAAACCATCTCCCACTGCGACACTTCCCGCGTCAGTCACCGTTGTGCAATAACATGTTTTAATGTGGTAAAACATGTAATCGCACGGCGGTGACCGACGATCACGTGCCCTCTCTCTGGAAAGAGCTGCCCAGAATATCCAAAACTTTAAAATAGATATCTTCATGGAACGAGATCCTGCAGATCAAGATTGTTTTGGAAATGTTAATTATGGAGCCCGGTAGGTGATTGGTTTCACTTTTATTTTATTTCGTTTTAACGAAATAATATTTCTAAATAACGAAATATCATTTCTTTTTAACGAAATAATTATTTCGTTTTAAACGAAATAAGTATCTGTAGCGGTAAGCAAGGCCAGATGGCACTGCCTCGCAACTTTTCGATTGCAAATTCTGCTTACTTAGCTAAGTAACACGGTTACGTATTCTAGCAAATATGAATTTTGACTCATCACAATTAATGACTTCACTTTTTTTGTGGAATAATTTTAGTGGTATTCACTTGAACATTCTTCAATCAATTTAGGTTATGACCTCTCCGTTTTCGCGATATGTGTATTACCAAAGTGTTTTTGGTGCTGTTCCGTATATCATAGCGTGGTTTATCGGTGCAGAAAGAAAATGAAGCGGCGGAAAGTCAAAGGGTACCCCCCCCCCCCCCCAACATAGATTCTCGCCCCCCCCCCCCCCTAACTGTAGGCCCGAAACCGATAGAATATAAATGGCCGACAAAAGTAGTAATGGAAGGTAGAGACCGACATTATAATTTGCATAGGCGTACAGGCCATGATGACTCTGTGGGGGTGGAGGCTGCGAAGTCGGGGAAAATCCATTTTTTTCTGGCAGTTTTCATAATTTTGGAGGGCATGCTTCACCGACCAACCTGTGGTGTCAAACATTCAATCTATTGTCTTTAAACAAGGGATACCGCCCTATAAGATCAAACTTGGAACAAAAGTCGGTAAAATATTCTTTTGGCGTGGCACGTCTCACAGGACGTGTCACACCAAAAAATTATATTACGGACTTTGGGTGCTAGTTTGGACTGCAGTCTTATCAAGGTGATAACGTGCCTGATGACTTTGGATATACAGGCCTAACAGTTTATTTTATAAAAAAAAAACGTTTTCCCGAGAGAGCATGCCCCATGTTGTTTGGGGTGTGGAGAAGGGGAAAGAGGCCCCGCCAATAAGCATTCCTGTAGGAAAATTTGACATTCTGTCGGAAAATAATTGTTGAATTTGTATGAAGTATTATAGGCGGCGGCGCACCGCTAACAGCATGGGGCATGCCTCCCGGGGAAATGTTTTAAAATAAACTGTTATGCCCATGTATCCAAAGTCATCAGACGTTTTTTCACCCTGATAAGACTGTAATTCAAATTATTATCACTTTATAGGGCACTCCCTGGCGAATATTTTCATTTTCGGGGGCTGCACAAAACTCATATGTTTCCGTTCACATCCGGGTTCCCGGGCAATAATGAAAAATTCGTTTCAATATGGCCCGGCGGCCCGCACATCCCCGGATGTAGGCGGGGTAACACTGCTTTGAGTTTGAATATTTGGAGAAGAGAGATGTGATGGCGGAATTTTGTGATCTTTGGCGTGAAAGAATTAAGATATACATTCGCATTTAAGGCATGAGTTAGTTGCTGACAATGATTGTGTGGGATTTCACACATCTACTACATTGAAAAATGATAATAATATATGAATGATGAAAAAAATAGCAATCTTGAGTTTTCTTGGTTTAGCATGTAACCTCTTTGAAATGTGATAATAATACAAATAACATTATTTTGTACGGGCGTTATGGTTCATTAACGGCCCCACGAAAATGATTAACAGCCCTTGGGCCTATTAGTGGCCCTCGACTTCGTCTCGGGCCACTAATAGACCCTTGGGCTGTTAATCAATTTTCGTAGGGCCGTTAATGAACCATAACGCCCTCAAAAATAATGTTATTGTATAATTAGCACCAAAAGTCCGTAATATATTTTTTGGTGTGGCACGTCCTGTGAGACGTACCACGCCCCCCAAAAAATTATGTTGCGGGCTTTGGTTCCATGGCCGTACACCTACGCATCTTATAATGTCGTTCTCTGTTTTCCATTTCTACTTCTGTCGGTCATTTATAGTCTATCGGTATCGGGCCTGCAATCAGAATGTTTTTTAGGAGGGGAGGGGAGGGACGACAAGCCATGCAGGGGGGGGGGGGGTCTGGGCAATAATAATTCCGTTATTTGGAAATATTATTTCGTTAAAACGAAATACTTTTATTTCGTTAAAACGAAATAAACTAAAAGTGAAACCTGTCACCTACCGGACTCCATATTAAATTGTTAAAAATGCTTAACTTTTCTGGGAATTAAAGTTCTCTAAAATTACTGCATTTTGAGAAAGAAAAAAATATTTAACTTAATTTTGATTAAATTCATGGCACAGGCACGACTAAAAGAGGGCTCGAATAACACTTGTTATTAACGGGCTGTATTCTGAAAAGTTAGATGAAATTAACATCCAGTCAGCCAAATATGGTAATCTTTCGATCTGTCTCGCACCAATCATGAGCAATCTCTTCACGCACCTACCTAATGTCTCGTCTGCATGGTCTGGGCGAATCACTTTTTGTAGAGGAGCGGCCCGAGGTGTTGTGTTGAAGTAATGAAAATAAAATGATTGTTGGGAGGGCGATCAACTATGGAAGTTCGAAAAAGAACTATAAACATATATCGGAGACATCAGATGACATTTTTCGTTGACGTTTATTTTCTTGAAAACGGGACTGGCAGGATGGATAAAAAGGCAAAAAAAAAAAAAAAAAAAAAAGAAAAAAAAAAAAAACCAAAAAATAATCGGGTGAGTCGGAACAAAAATGATTTTTCCCTCAAAACAGGAAGGTAAAGTCTGCTTGATATTTAAAAAAAATAATTGATGTACCTAAATATAATTATATTCAGTAAACTTTAAAGAAGAATGTTCTTGAGGCTTCTACAAAAGTTTACTACACTGATGTAGGAGGGAGGGATGAGGAACGGAATTTTGAGCTCAGTCTGATATTTTTTAATTATAATCTATTCGTGTTGTTTGAAAACAAAACAAAAAAGTGTTTGCAAGACCGATTCGATAACATGTTTTGACATCATTTAAAAACAATGTCAGAGGAGGGGACATCCCATCGGAAGCCCTCTCCCCTCTCGTTGCTTTAAATGTTAACTTTGTTGGAAATATATGACCCCCACCCTCCATAAACACACTCACCACACCCTCAGTAGCAAGAAACAGTAACCATGCTGCTGTTTCCCTTGTGATATAAAAAATACCCATCAGATCTGATCAGATGTGAAAATAGTGCTAGAACCGTGGCGTAGCGGGGGGGGGGGGGGGGGGGGCACCCCCCCCCCCCCCATTTTAACCCATTAGGCAATATTAGGCAAGAAATTTTAATATCGAGCAATTTCTGTGATTCTGAGTCCGTCTGTGTCCATAATTTATAAGTTGTGAAAGGCATCAATAATTAGGGCCACCTTGTGGCCTAATTATTGAACCTTTCACAAATTGTTAGGCTACATTGTGGCCTAATTATTGAACCTTTCACAACTTGTTAGGCTACCTTGTGGCCTAATTATTGATGCCTTTCACAACTTATAAATTATGGACACAGAGTCAGAGTCAAGGAAATTGCATTTTTCTCTCTCGAATTTCAAAATTTTCCCCAGGACCCCCCTCCAACAAAAGGGGGATACTCACCCTTGAGCTCACTCCCATCTTGCCACTGTAAGGCTCGGATGATGCAGCAAATCATATTCTGTAAGCCCCCCCCTAGATATATTACACTTGCCTCCCTAACTTTGATATCCTGGCTATGCGCCTGTAGGACAACCAGCAAAAACAGCCCTAAACATTTCCAACAGGCCTTTAAATTCCACCAAACTCACAAAGGAAACTGCTGTCCTCAAATTACAGCGGTGTTAAATTAATTAGTGGACATGACAGATAGTTTTGCTGGGATTCTTTTGGGTATCTACACAGGCCGTTTATGGGACCCTTTCCCAATGACATTTGGGCATGATTTTTCCCAATTCTTAACCCAGAGTTCTCACGGGGCCTTGGATTCAATGAATGACCATAAATTCAACAAAGTGTGGTTGAAGTACTTAAAATCATGGAAAATGGTCAAGGGAGCCTTAAAAATCCTTGAATTTTTGCGAAATAAAAATGTGCTGATGATATCGGAACTAAGCTGTCTCCATCGTTGAGTACACTAGTGATCATATATCATTCATAGTGGTCAGGCCTTTAAAGTCCTTGAATTTGGGTGTTGTAAGGCCTTGAAAAATGCTACAACATGTCGAGAAACAGCCTCGAATAGCCTTCAATTTGATCAGTCCTTGCCTGCAGGAACCCTGTAACCCCAAATTTCCAGACCTGGCATTCTTAAAAATGCAGGAGGGCTAAAACTCGCCCTCTCGCATGGCATAGGCGAGTGATTAGCTCTCCTCAAGCTTACAAAAGCTAAAATTGCAAAATGAAGTTTTACTGTTAATGAATTCTGCCAGGTGGGCTTTGTACTTTTTATTTGGGGCTGCTCTGTGAGATGGCTACACTGCTCCTCCCACACCTCCGGGCCTTGGCAAGGCCCGGAGGTGTGGGAGGGCAGTGTGGCGGTCTTACAGAGACCATTAACATACATGTAGCAGAGATCTTACAAGATGTAGAGTCAAGGCATAGGCTGTTATGGTAATCATTATTTTCTAAGGCCAGGAGGGCTAGTTTTTGCCCTCTTTAATTTTTTTAAGGCAAGCAATAGGCGAGCAAATAAATCGCTCTTCTGAAAATGCCAGGCCTGAATTTCCCAATCTCAATTCCCACTCAAACAAAAATTTTATGCATAATTTGTGCCTTGAACTGGGTAGTCATAAGGCCTCAGTTCAGGATGCCAATTGTGCGTTAAATTTAAATTGCTTGTCTAACAAAGTCTCATAATTCAAAGGCAAAAGACAAGTTCTTCTTTAATTGTATAAGGACAGTTTATTGAGTTTAATAGAGACTACAGACTGTATAAACATGATTAAGTTTATTGAGTTTAATAGAGACTACAGACTGTATAAAAATGATTAAATATGACATATTTGTTATAAAACTCAACTTGTATACATGAAGGCCTTAATGTTCTTTGCTCAATTCGAATGTAAAATTTCTTAGCCTTTGTTTGTTTTTTCCCCTCCAAAACAAATTCTCAATTTGAGCTCTAGACTAGAGCTGAAATGGTTAAGGGGTTTTCTTGATCGATTAATCACTTGGATTAACCTTGGTTAACTGATTAATCACTTGTCCAAATAGATATCTAAGTAATTGCCATATCGTTGATGATTTACAGCAGGAACCCATTACCCAACGTAACAAACAAAACAGATTAGGCCGATATACAAAAATCTCCATTCAAATTTATTATGTTTTCAATTTTTGTCTCAAAAACATAGCTGATGACCACTCATTGGAACGAGCCCAATGAGCTCGTTCCAATGAGGGGGTCATAAGCTATGTTTTTGAGACAAAAATTGTAAATTTTTTGTAATTCATAATTTATTTTGCAAGTATCGTCTGTTGCCACAATGGGTAAAGGGTTAAGAATGACCATTCCCAGCCACTGATAGAGTATGGCGATCATACAAGTAAACAAGTATGTCTGCAAGTAACTTGCATGATTTACTCTGTCTCATATAATTGATGTGAGTCAGTGTGACATTGTTTGCCTGTTTTGGAGCACGTTTGTTCGTTTGTTAACCCATATAATATAATACAGTAGTTCAAGATGTTGATCATTGATTAATCGGTTAACCATTTCAGATCTACCGATGACGCAAATTTCCCCAATCGCATGGACCCCAAACCCTTTCCCAAAGAGGACAGAAGTATCCCTGTTTTGTGTATGCTTTTTTTTGTTGAATTTCATTACAACTGATCACAGCAGCTTGGATCTATATCCTAGAAGACTACAAACACCTCCCCATTACCATACTTACCCCACATATAATATAAACTGCATAAATATTTTATGTGAGGTGGGGTGGGGTGGGGGCATAAGTGTGGAGAGAAATTTGCAGTCTTCTAGGGCATAGTTCCAAGCTCCTGTCAAGTAATTTAACACTTAAAAAGGGCCTGGGGATTTTCCCTTGGCTTTGCAGTTGTTTCTGGACAAGTCTTCCAGGGCCATATTATCCAGGGATAATTTGGGGACACCTGTCCATATATGCCACAGGCATAACCAAAGGCTGTAGGCAGTAGAGACGGAAACTGAAAGTAGGTTTACCATACTGAACGCAACGTTTTTTAAAAAGACCCAAAAGTTGAAATTACCATAATGCATGCACATGATTTTTTTTTATAAGAGTGCAGTTACCTCAGGTTTATTTTTAGACAGCTGAAGTATCGTAGTTCAGGATTCAAGGGATTAGCTTCTTGTTGGTTTTAGTCATGTATAATTTTTGATGAATTTTGACCATTTTAATGGACTATGGGATGGAGATTTACACATGAATACAAGGAGTCTGGGTGCCCAAACTGGTATAGTGGTACCAAAAATGTCCTGGATATGGCCTTGTCTTGGTTGCCTTTGGAGGTAGCCAAGACTTGCCTAAAAACAACTACACAGGTAATTATAACGTTGCTTTGAGTTCACTCAGAGACTGCATGTTGAGGCACCAGTGACCTGTGACACATTATCAAGGTGTGAATTATACAACTAAGGGTTAACAGGTATTCTGTGAGATGCCCCAATTAAGCCTGAGAATCCTAAAATGGCATTTTGAATAGTTAATATTACAGAAATTTTCTTCAGCAGAACAGAACAGCAACTGAATTGGCATGTCTGCTTTGTCCCCAAGTACATGTAAGACAAATTTATTTATTTATTGGTGTTTAAGGCCACGTTCATTTTCTATGGCTATCTTGTGACCACATCAAAGATGTGAAGTCAAGCTTAGCCAACCGCTGATGCCTGTGCTTCCTACAATAGAGACTTCCATCCCAGGCATTGGTTACCAGCTCCGATTTTACGAGAAAAGCAGAACTTTTTTACCACAGCAAACAAGCACTGATCCATTTCCTGGGGGTTCATATGGGGGAAATTAGACCAACATACAGACCTGTGTGGTTACCATTGGTTATCATATCAGATCCAGTTAATGATCCCTAAAGCACTGAGCTTTCAAAGAATCTTCCAAGTTGAGGATCTGGTATTGGCCAAGAAAAATTACAACAAATTTCTTTGCACAAATCCCAAAACTTATTTTGGCTGTAGCTTTCCATTCTGAATGCAGTGGATGGCCACTGATAATTAATTTTAGCTGGAACTGTATTGATGCTCCACTTGATAATAAAACTTGTAAATATTTATTTATTTTCCATCAATTATTGGTGTTTATAGTTACTTTCACAATTTGTGGCTGTATCATGACTGCTGCACAAGTACAAATCAAACTGAATCAATTTTTATATTTATCTATCTTACTAATTTTAGAGGATTTCACATTAGCTAATTAGTTACCTGATACCTAGTCCCAGTATACCTGTAAAACTGAAGTTGTTTACTGCAGTAACAGGGTACTTTTTGTTCTGGTTCACATTGCAGTTTGCGAAGCGGGATCTCCCATGTGCGATCCACCAATCACCAAAATTTGGTTTGCATTGTGCAATTAAAATTTTATGTGCTTATCTAATATTTCAATTCAAAAATTGTAAAACTACAGATAAACAGTGTAACAATACACCAATTTATTATGATCGTCTGTTGTTCATGCAAAATAATAAATTTAACCACCATTTTATGAGTGTTTTCAAATCAGTTGACAAAACTCCATTAGTGTTTTCTTCGATGTCGGTGCCTATAAATTAGCTCCCTTGATGTGCACCAGTCATTCTTCATAATCATCTTCCACGACTTTTTTCATTTGGGTGGATCGATTTGAAAATTGCAAAGTGGAAGTCAAATCATGAACTGCAAGAGCATGTCCTAATCACTGATGTATTTAGTTTTCATTGCCAACCCACGGGACCAGGATACTATAGCTTTTTTATGTATTTGGTAAGGTTAGGTTTCGTGATCATCAGATGACTACTTACCTCTTTTCGTCGTAATTACCAGTGCCTGTGACTAAAATTGTCTTTAAAAAACGAAAACTGAAAAGTACATGAAGAAGGGTGTGTTTAGACTCAGGGAGGCCACTTGGAAACTCACAGCCCAGCCACGAGTAACCAGGCAGTGCAGTAGGTGATAGAATGGGGGGGGGGGGGGGGGCGTTGGGGGTGGGGGGTGGGGGAGGGGGCTGAAGTTGAAATGCCTAATAAATTTTCAAACAAAATACACCCTGAGAAGCACTGCTTCACTTCCCAGGGTTCCCACAGAGCACTGACAAATTCAGAAACTATACTGACTTTCATGATGAAATATATACATATTTTTCACCTAACATGAAAAGCAGAGGATACATGCAAACAAAATTCTTAAATAACTAATTTTTTTCATTTTTTGTCTCAAAAACATAGGTTATGACCCCTCATTGGAATGAGCTCGATGAGCTCGTTCCAAAGAGGGTTCATAACCTATGTTTTTGAGACAAAAAATGAAAATATAATGAAAATTAATTGGTGATTTTTGAGAATAGTGCTGGCCAGTTTGGGCCGTTACATTGGGTAAAGGGTTGAACCAAAGCATAAAATCTACTTGAAAGAGTTTAATGGGTGTGAATTATTCAGCATTAATAAAGTTTTGAAAAAAAATCAGTGGAAAACTCTAAAATTTTAATAAGGTTTGTGATAGATGTAGAGTACTTTATAAAATTATTACTTTAGAGAAAGGTTAACACTTTACCTAATGTAACAGCCTGTAACATCCCATGCTATTCACAAAAAATCACCATTCAAATTTTCTTATTTTTTTCATTTTTTGTCCACAAAACATAAAAGATTATGACCTCTCTTGGAATAAGGTCATTGTGCTCATTCCAATGAAAGGTCATAAGCTATGTTTTTGAGATCCAAAATTACAAATTTGAGTTATTCAGGTAATTTTTATTACAAGTGTCATCTGCAATTCAGGTGGAGTGGCAAGCCCAAAAGTTTCTGACAGACATGCAAAACAATTTTTCCAGACTTCAGATTCGTTATCCAAATGTCTCCCTTTCTGGCATTTAAAAGGGGTTAATATTGCAGAAAATCCAGTCTAAAAATATATATTTTACCTTTTATCCAAAAAATTATTGATTTTTCCTTCTATTTTGCAAAACTTTACCAACAACTACATATCTACACCTCTGGGTAAAGGGTCAAACCACTACCCCAGAATTCTGGCATTTATTTATTTCATAATTACAGTGTGATAAACACATGTTCTATCAAAGTTATGATAATGAAAGAAACCCAATGAGCTCATTCCACTCGAGTTTACAATTAGAACATAATACATGCAGTGTGATCACGTTACTAAAATAGTGCCATTGATGAGTATCTCGTGCGCACGACTTATTATCTCGTGCACACGAGATAATTATGTCGTGCGCACGACTTAGTATCTCGTTCGCACGACTTAGTATTTCGTGCGCACGAGATAATTATGTCGTGCGCATGACTTAGAATCTCGTGCGCACGAGATAAAAAAAATATTTCCTAGGTCCTAAACCAGCCACAGTACATGAGCAATTACAGTATGTTTTTTTTTCTATTTTCTGTAAAAAGAAATGAAATTGGCAGTAGTTTTACATGTGAAGAATGCCACAATATATGGCACAACTTCAGACATGCTGTGTGATGAGAGTGAAAGTTTTTTTAACAACTCTTTTTAACCTTACACTAGCCTTTTAGAAACTTGTCCAAAAATAACCAGTTGAAAAAAAGCTGTAGGAATACCACAAGAACATTGTTGCCCCATTTATCCCCTTTTGATAATGTCAGGCTTTGATATCGTTTCTTTGGAAGCACTCGCCGAGAGCTTCACATGAAATGAGACCTTAAACATTTGTCCCGATTTGCTGGAATCTATTTTGAGAGTACTTTTCTACCCTTGTTAGGTGCAACCAACGCATATTCCATAGCAAAATAACTAGAGCATGGAGGTTTTTCGGTTCGGTTTTGGTTTTTGCCACAAACCGAAACAAGAGGCCCCACGTGGCCTTAATCGCTCACCTGACAAAGTGACTCTAAGAAGTATTTTAGGTCACCTTCACCATGTCATGCCTCATCAACATCAACTGGTTGAGTGACAGATTTTGTTTGAAGTTCAACATTTGTTACCTAAAATTAGTTTTATTTAAAATCGTTGGTGTGTGGCCAATCTCCAATGATTTTTAATAAAGCAAATTTATCTCTGCAGACAAACTGGTTTAGCATGAAGCACAAACAAGGAATGTGAAGAGATAGCCTTGGACATCTCTCCCCAACTGTGGATATCTTCCATGTGCTACATGTATATATTTGCATGCAAGAAAACAAAAATTTTCACAAATTTTCCAAAATATTAGTTTTTTTTATCATCATTGGAACAAGCTCAAACAGCTTATTCCAATAGGGGTATGGGAAGATCAGGTATATTTTTGAGACAGAAATGTGAATATATAAATAATGGTGTTTTTTTGTGAATGATGCTGGAGAATTTTGCGTAAAGATATGGTAAATGGTTTGTTCTAGATACAGAATGATGCAAAAGTATTTAAATTTGATTAGGCAAGTTGTTCCTATAATGCATTTAAAAATTGAAGTAACTGTTTTTTTGCTGACAAACTTTTAGATGTGTGTGTCTGTGTTTGTGTGTGTGTGTGTGTTTGTGTGTGTGTGTGTTTGTGTGTGTGTGTGTGGGGGGGGGGGGGGGGGGGGGTAAGAGTGTTCTTGCAAACAAAATTCCTGAATAAATGGAAAATTTTATTTTTTGTGTGAAAGACATAGTGCGTGAATGTTGATTGGAACAAGCTTAGAGAGCTCATTTTAATGTGAAGTCATAAAGCTGTGTTTTACGTACGAAATTCTGGAATAACTAAAAAAATTGCTTTTTTGACTCAAAAAGCATGGTGTGCGACCTCTCATTGGAATGAGCTCAAAAAGCTCATTCCAATGGGGTATTTACAAGCGATAAGTACATGTATGTTTAAGAGACAAAAATTAAAATTTGAATAGCGATTTTTGCGAAGAATGCTGACAAGTTTTGGCAGTTATGCTGGTAAAAAGGTAAGATATGCAAAGTGGTTGTTTTTTAGAGGCGACATTTAATTAAGGGGAATTAACCCTTGATTACTGAGGTAACTTCTAAAAGTACTGAAATTTCATGAAGCAATGTGAATAACAGACAACAGTTGCCTAAAAATTTCATGAATAACTAAAATTTTTATTCCTTTGTCTCGAAAACATGGCATATGACCTTTGTTGGAATGAGCTGAATGCGTGTGTTCCAATAAGGGGTCATAAAATTTGAACGGAGATTTGTGTGAATAATGCATTAGTACTGCTAGATTTGGGTAAACGGTTCACCCTAGATACCACCCCTTCTATAGTAGATCTTTTCTGCAAATTTTGTCTAAGATTCTATCAACTTTACAAATAAATACGTTCATGAATCACAATCAGATCCACCCCACAATGTTGCATACCAAATATCAAAAGATTCTGCCTGCTGGATCTGGAGAAGAAGAATTTTTAAGAAATATGCCTGAAATGCACTAAGTTAAAATTTGGGCTCCTATACGGAGCTCAAATATAAACCCAGGGGGTCGATTTGAACAAACTTGAATCAGATCCACCCCACAATGTTGCTTACCAAATATGAAAAGATTCTGAAGCTGGATCTGGAGAAGAAGATTTTTTTAAGAAATTTGCCTGAAATGCACTAAGTTCGAATTCGAGCTTCTATAGTGAGCCCAAATATGAAACTAGGAAGCCGATTTGAACAAACTTGAATCAGATCCACCCCACAATGTTGCATACCAAATATCAAAAGATTCTGCCTGCTGGATCTGGAGAAGAAGATTTTTTAATAAATTTGCCCGAAATGCACTAAGTGCGAATTCGGGCTTCTATATTAAGCCCAAATATGAATCCAGGGGGCCGATTTGAACAAACTTGAATCAGATCCACCCCGCAATGTTGCATACCAAATATCAAAAGATTCTGCCTGCTGGATCTGGAGAAGAAGATTTTTTAATAAATTTGCCCGAAATGCACTAAGTCCGAATTCGGGCTTCTATATTAAGCCCAAATATGAATCCAGGGGGCCGATTTGAACAAACTTGAATCAGATCCACCCCGCAATGTTGCATACCAAATATCAAAAGATTCTGCCTGCTGGATCTGGAGAAGAAGATTTTTGAAGAAATTTGCCCGAAATGCACTAAGTTTGAATTCGAGCTTCTATAGTGAGCCCAAATATGAATCCAGGGGGCCGATTTGAACAAACTTGAATCAGATCCACCCCGCAATGTTGCATACCAAATATCAAAAGATTCTGCCTGCTGGATCTGGAGAAGATGATTTTTTAAGAAATTTGCCTGAAATGCACTAAGTTCGAATTCGAGCTTCTATAGTAAGCTCAAATATGAATCTAGGGAGCCGATTTAAACAAATTTGCATCAGATCCATCCCACAATGTTGCATACCAAATATCAAAAGATTCTGCCTGCTGGATCTGGAGAAGAAGATTTTTTAATAAATTTGCTTGAAATGCACTAAGTTCAAATTTGGGCTCCTATACTGAGCCCAAATATAAACCCAGGGGGCCGATTTGAACAAACTTGAATCAGATCCACCCCGCAATGTTGCTTACCAAATATGAAAAGATTCTGCCTGCTGGATCTGGAGAAGAAGATTTTTTAAGAAATTTGCATGAAATGCACTAAGTTCAAATTCGAGCTTCTATAGTGAGCCCAAATATGAATCTAGGAAGCCGATTTGAACAAACTTGAATCAGATCCACCCCACAATGTTGCATACCAAATATCAAAAGTTTCTGCCTTCTGGATCTGGAGAAGAAGATTTTTTAAGAAATTTGCCTAAATGCACTAAGTTCGAAATCGGGCTCCTGTACTGAGCCCAAATATTAACCCAGGGGGCCGATTTGAACAATCTTGAATCAGATCCACCCCACAATGTTGCTTACCAAATATGAAAAGATTCTGCCTGCTGGATCTGGAGAAGAAGATTTTTTAAGAAATTTGCCTGAAATGCACTAAGTTCGAATTCGGGCTTCTATAGTAAGCCCAAATATGTATCCAGGGGGCCGATTTGAACAAACTTGAATCAGATCTACCCCGCAACGTTGCATACCAAATATCAAAAGATTCTGCCTGCTGGATCTGGAGAAGAAGATTTTTGAAGAAATTTGCCTGAAATGCACTAAATTCGAATTCGAGCTCCTATAGTGAGCCCAAATATGAATCTAGGGAGCCGATTTGAATAAACTTGAATCAGATCCACCCTACAATGTTGCATACCAAATATCAAAAGATTCTGCCTGCTGGATCTGGAGAAGAAGATTTTCAAAGAAATTTGCCTGAAATGCAGTAAGTTCAAATTTGGGCTCCTATACTGAGCCCAAATATAAACCCAGGGGGCCTATTTGAACAAACTTGAATCAGATCCACCCCACAATGTTGCATACCAAATATCAAAAGATTCTGCCTGCTGGATCTGGAGAAGAAGATTTTTTAAGAAATTTGCCAGAAATGCACTAAGTTCGAAATCGGGCTCCTATACTGAGCCCAAATATGAACCCAGGGGGCCGATTTGAACAAACTTGAATCAGATCCACCCTACAATGTTGCATACCAAATATGAAAAGATTCTGCCTGCTGGATCTGGAGAAGAAGATTTTTTAATGATTTTCCCATTGCCTACAGTGTTAAAAAGTGCTGACTCAGCACTTTTTCAAAGTCTCGAAACTGTACCCTATGATAAAACCGATGGCAATATTTTTTTACCAATCCTTTCTGTTGGTCCTAAGGAAGCTGTACACCAAATAAAAATTCTCAGTGCCGTGCAGTTTTGGAGATGTGGGCGTTTTAAATTTTTTCTATTTTTAGCTCCTGCGGTTCCCACGGGGCTGCGGGAAAATTTTTTTTTGCATAAATCAAGTACTCATGACCCAATAAGCCCTCACATAAAATTTGGTTCAAATCAGCCTCTCGGTTTGGAAAATAGAAATTTTGGGCGGGGCAAAAAATTTTGCCCCTCTCATAACAACGCCAAGTATAGCCCCACAAACTTCTCTTGAACAAATCTGAGTCTACACCTCAAAAGGAAGCTGCACACCAAATATCAAGTCTCTGCTACTGCTGGTTCATGAGAAGAAGATTTACAAAGATTTTGGTGCCCCTTGGGGGCATGGCACCACCCAGGAGGAGGGGCAACTTCATTTGAACAAATCTGAATTGGCATTAGGTAATAAACATTTAGCCAACATTTGAATAAAATTGGGCTAGTGGTTTAGGAGGAGAAGTCGATAATGTAAAGTTAACGCCGGACGGACGACGACGGACGCCGGACGCCGGACGCCGGACGCCGGACAGAAAGTGATTAGTAAAGCTCCCCTTGAGCTTCGCTCAGGTGAGCTAAAAAGCGAACCGACAAGCTCCCCAAAAAATGGCTACATGCTTTTTGCACACTTTGATGTTAAACTTCAAAATTTACATTGACCACCCCCCCCCCCCCCCCCACCCTCCCCCGTAATCTGATTTTGAAAATGGCAGCAAACGTCAGCACAACTGGCAAATCCAAAAGCGATTATTTCCGTATATGTCAGTGTATAAGTCACTTCCATGTATACGTCTCACCCAATATTTCCAGCTAAAATACCTCCCCAGTGACTATTACCTTTATATGAGTTACACCTCAACTGTGAGAATAGCCGGTGGGGCCTACACAAGAATGACTATGGCAATGAGTGTGGGCTTTTGCGGCACAAAACTAGGTGAGTGTCGGAACATGTGAACGGTTGTTTTTTAGGGTTTTTTTCATTCCAGTCATATATATCTCATATTAAAGGCTTGAAATAAAATAGTAATTATATAGTGTTATTTACTTTGACCATTTATTCCCCATGTGATACTCTTTGATGCCGTAAATCCATTATATTTTGCATGTAATGGTTACAATACACTAAAAGATTTGCATTGACAACAGTGTTAACATTTCACTGTCTTCTAAGCTCATCAAGGTCATTTGGGACAAAACAGTCCTGAATCTACTTAGTATATCATCTCATCAAACAACTGAACAGGAAAAAAATATATGTTACTGTGTGTTTTTTGTGTTTAAATTTGACGATTCCCCAACTACCGTCCACTCCTGTTTCACGCTGAATTAAAAAGACATATTTTGCTTGTACCCCTCACCTTATTTTTCAATTCTCACAATTTCACAAGGACTGCCAGACAGTGCTAGTGTAAATATTTTCAGCCTTTTCTAAAATAAATATTGTGACATTTTTATTGAGGGTTTCAAAATCAATAAATATTGCCCCAATCAGCCAATCTCCTTCATTTTATGCTCTATTAAATGTTGAGGTAAAATCTGTTAGGAGGCACTTTTGCCCCCATTTAGTGTATTGTAACCTTGACAACATGAGGGAGAGATAATACTCAGTACTTCGAAAGGAAGGTGTGAGGTTCAGTAAGGGATCGAGGAACAGGACAGTGAATGGAGTCACTGTATTATGGCGATGTTAAACATAATAGAAAAGTTACAAGTCCAAATTATTTATTTTATCGAAATTAAAGCCGAACACAAATAATAAAACAGGTGTACAATGTATAGCAGTGGCAGCACCAGGATTTCGATTCGGAGGGTGGAAGGAGGTAAATAAGATGTGGGTGTCCAAGGTTGAAATGTGTCGGCCTGAGCTAAGGGTGGGTATGGGAGGGTGTGTCCCCCACCTGTTGGTTTGGGATCTGCGGGCCCTGTCCCAGAACAAGTTCATATTTGAATGATGTAGACATCATGGGAGCAATATCTGAGCATTTCTACAACACCTGACGTTGTTTTCAAAGGCACCCAGGTTGTGTCAGAATTGAAGTTTGGTTTTGGGGGCCCAAGGGAAAAGTGTGTGGAAGGAGGGGGGGGGGGGATAGGCCAACTATGGCTGCCACTGACATGTAGCAATTACCAAATAGAGCATATACAACAAGAACATGAACAAGACATACAATCTACCCCAAATTCACATTAACACTTCTCCAACTGCAGTAGGCAAAGGCATACACCTGTCACATATAACTGCTAGTTGTGTGATAGATGGGTGGGTCAGGCATTGCCAGATCACCTCTAAAATTTGTAATGGCAAGCGACAATGTCGTGGAAAAAAATGCTGATTGTAGACTACATCAGTGTGCTATGTCCCAGTACTGCCAGTAGGACATAGCACACTTGAAATAGCTCTCATTTGACATTCTATGATCTTTTCAAGGAAGATGATAATCATTTAGATTAATTGAAGGGCCTGGAAGTAATACCGAAAAACCGAACTGAAACAGATGTTTTAAAAAAAATAAAACCCAAACTGAACCTGGAAAACAAACCCCTCCATGCACTAAAAATAAACCTCAATTACATATTTACTAGAGTTTAACCATTAGTGGGGACAGGTTCCAATGTTGGGGATTATCATATATATTTAGAACACATGTTCCAACATAAGACTTTTGGTGGGCTTGCAGATGGAAGTTACATTACTTTGGCAGTGATTTCTAGTGAAGTCTTGTATACACGCAGCCAACACTTAACTTGTCACTACTGCAAAATCCAAGTGTTATCTTATTATGAGGGAACAAAATAAGAATTCCCCAGGCCTTCAGGGACTCTTTCAGAATGCATGACAAGAATCAAATGAACATTTTGTAACAATCAAAGCTGATTCTCATTGCTTTCATTTAGAACTGAACAATATTTTTAAAACTATTGTGCTATTTGATAATATCGTTGAGCATTGTAATTTTCTGGAGGGTTTTCGTAATCCCTGTATAGAGTCATGTTCTGAGCAATGGTATGATGAATTGTGCAGTGTATTAGTCATCCCCCACCCCCTCCTATTTGGAAAGCAGTTGCTATTATGTAGAAGAATAAATACAATTTCTTTTTTCAGTTGTTTCCCTAAAAATAAAATAAAAAACCAGCCGCCTACATGCAATTTTACAAAAAATGGTCTGAGAAACAAGATCTACTTTGTGGGGCCTTATCTATGTTATTTAATATATTAAATTCTGCTAATATGATGAGTGCCCGTGCCTTCTCTTCTGATCCAATAATAGTATGGGGTGGAATGAAAGTACTGTGCAGGGTGGAAAATTTTATGAAATGAAATAATAGTACGGGGTGAAATAATAGTTCAGGGTGGAATATTATTGCCTAATACTGAGGTTTCAAACTGACTTTAAAACATTTCTGTGTGCCAAAATCTGGATAAATTACTCAAAATATTAAGAAACTTCAGCTTTGTACAGTTATGGCAAAAATTTCTGAACACAATGTTTTATACTTTGCATGCTGACTGTACATGTATGTCATATCAGTAGCCTTGTAGGAAAATTCTCTCTTGATCACCTCTGTCATGTCACTCTTGACTAGCTTTGCCCCTACTCGGCTCATGGGTGGATTTTCACACTCAGTGGTAGAAAATTGGTTATTTTGTAACAAGCACAAGCTAGCTTTCAGCCCATGAACAACTAGGTGAAATTCAGCCTGCTAATATTAAAAAAAAATTTCCTTCATAATTATCACAAAATTGTTTTTAAAATCTAGGTCAGAATTTAGCCTGGGAGGGGTGAACACTGTTCCACAATATATTAAACACTGCTTCTAGAATATGGGGAGATTTTCCCCACATGAAATTTAGAGATTTTAAAGAAAAATCTAAATTTTATAGTAAATTTCCTTTCTTATTATACCTACCACAATTGTTTACTTCAGGCTTGCACTACAGTGGAAGTCCCTCACTCGGATAAAATACTCTCTATTTTTGTCTTTCCCAAGCAATTTGGGAAAGAAAAGTGGTGCAAAAGCACCAATAAAAAATAAGCCAAAACTGGGTCGAGTGCAACCGGCGCAGACCCAGTACGGGACACTCTCTCCCAAGTACAACTCCACGACTTCCGTTGCCAGTGCGCATATACCGTCTCTAAAGACTCATTCTTTTTATTGAGCAATCATAACAGCTGTGGTGATATTTTATACTTTTTCTGTTAGCAGTTTTATTGCTGGGGAAAATTTATTTTTCCTCTACTTTTTGCCTTGGCAATACCGACTGCCGACACTAATTGACAGAGTTGGTGCACAAAGATCGGATGTATCAACAGGGCTAATATTCCGATGAAAATCCAAGAATCAATTCGAGAAAAGATTCGTGTGCAACAAAAAGATCGAGAACCATGTAGATTCTCGCTGCACATCTGCTTGGATTCGTGTGAAAAGAATTGAGTCAATTTAATTCTTTACCTGACATAGCGGCAGAAAATTAACCAGTACAAGGCTAATGTGATCTGAAATATCCTAACAGTTTGTCAAAAAAATTGTACAAATATGGCCGGTTGCAATGACATCCATATTTGTAAGGTTTTACTGGTAAAAATCATTTATTTTTTTTTAAAAATATCAAATTCAGTTTATGTTTTAAAAATTAAAAATCTGTATTGGGTAAAGAGTTAAGATGTGTTATCAGTATAAATTTTTATTTTAATGATGACTGAGATTGGGAAATGTTGGGTTTGAATTGGGAAAAATAAAGGCAAAATGCCATTGAGAATGGGTCCCATATTCGGCCCCTGCATACTCCCAAAAGAATCCATGGGAAGTGAAGCAGTACTTGTTTTCTGCGGCGAACAAACTCTGTTTTAATGGTAAAATAGGACTCGGTCATCAATGCCTGGGGTGGAAGTGCTCTAAAATGAGTAGCAACATGGGTGTGAACAATTGTCTGGATTTGACTTTATCTCCATGTTGCAGTCATGATTTATTTATTTATTTATTGTTGTTTAAGGTCACATACTTCTGCACAATGGCTAATCATGACCACAACATGGAGATAAAGTCAAGGTCAGTCAATCAGTTATACCCCATACTGCCTATTTTAGAGGACTTGCACCCCAAGCATTAGTGACTGGGTCCTATTTTACCAGTGAAACAGAGCTTGTTTACCACAGTAAACAAGCACTGCTTCACTTCCCGGGGTTCCCACGGGGGACAGTCATGATTAGTCATTGTGCAGAAGTATGTGACCTTAAACACCAATAGATAAATAAATAAATATTACAATTACCAACAATGTGTTAAACAATTTAGTTAATGCCTAACATTGACATTATATGCCAAGGAAATATCAATATACAAAAACTTTGATTTATTTATTTATTTATTGGTGTTTGAGGTCACATATTTTTGCACAATGGCTAATCATGACCACAACATGAGTATCAACTCAAGCCAAGGGCGAGCGTTAATAAGCCATGTTGCCCATTTTAGAGAGGGTTTGCACCTCCCAAGCATTGGTGACTGAGTCCTATTTTACCAGTAAAACAGAGCCTGTTTACCACAGTGAACAGGACACTGCTTCACTTCCCAGGGTTCCCACCGGAAACAAAAACTTTGATAAAGAAAAATGTTCCAACATTAAAAAGGGCAAACACCAGAACATTTCACAAAATTGCTGACAATTTATTTATTTATTGGTGTTTAAGGTCACATACTTATGCACAATGGCTAATCGTGACCGTGACAGTTTTACGGGTGGACGAAGCCGGAGTACCCGGAGAGAACCACCGAGCAACGACGAGCAGCTGTCAGCTCTCCAACATCGTAACTCTGAACTCTGCACTGCAGCACAGGCAGGGTTAGATTGGTTGAAGACATGCGCACCATCGACGTGCAGTACGCCTCAGTACACAGCGTCATCGTGCCCCCAAATTGCTGACAAGATGAGCCCATGCAGTCATGGACTATGTATTGCTTCAGGCAGCTGCCACCTGTCATTTGATGTAACAAAAAAAGTTGGAGAGAAAATACCCAGGTTACATCAGATGAGGAGTGATGAGTGCCTGTGTTATGTCCAACATTTTGACAATTCTGCAGTGTTGTCTGCTATAAACGATGACATACAGCTGGGCAGTATACCTGTCAGTATTGGTAGATATATGTTGTTGACAGTGTTATGATGAACTATAATATATGGATTTTACATTTCATTTTTTTTTTTTTAAAACCAAAGCATGAATTGAAGCCAACTTAAAACATTCTGACAAGTGTGAATTATTGAACCTTTAGAAAATGTTGAAGGAGAACCTGAAATTTCTAGTTTGTGATATTTACTTATTTATTGGGGTTTACTGACATTTTTGACAGCCAGGATCACCTCAGGTTGGATAATTTTACAGGTGGAGGAAGCCCAACGTGCATACTGACTCCTCACAAGCAGGTTTAGCATTGGTTGAAAACAAGTACACCATCGACGTGCATTATGCCTTAGTACACAGCACCACCATGCCTCCATGTGGGCAATCAGAGTTTGTGATAAAATTTTTTGAAATTGTTCTTAAGAATAGGGTTAACCCTTTAGCTAATCCCAGCAATATTCATAAAAATCACCATTCAAATTTTTTCTTTTTTTCCTTTTTTTTTTAAAAAAAGATATCTGATGACCCATCATTGGAATGAGCTCATTGAATTCATTCTGGTGAGAGGTCACAAGCTTTGTTTTGGAGGCAATAAATTAAAATTTTTAGCTATTCAGGTTTTTGCATTTTGCAAGTGTCGTCTGCAATTCAGTTTGAGTAAAGCATTGACTCGCTACCAAAATAATTCTGGCATTCAATTTTGTCATGATTAATTGTGAGATAACATCAAGTTCAGACATGAAGAAATGCAATGAGCTCTTTCCAGGCTAATTTAACAATTTGGACATAGAGTCAATGCATTTTGATTACACAAAACTACTTCAATTCATGAGCCATTATACCTTTTAGCTGTTTTCTGTAAACAAAAAAATGAAATAGGCAATGGATTTTCCAATGAAGGGCAGAATGCCACATTATATGGCACAATTTCAGACATATTGGATGACGAGGGTGTTTTTTTTTTTTTTACAGGCTCTTTCTGACCTGAAGCTGGCCTCTGCCACTGTAAACTCAGCTATTAGAAAATTACCAGTTGAAATAAGTTGTGAGAATACTAGAGCTGAAAAGAAGTAATTCATCGGTTAACCATTACTTTTGAACTACGATATTATATGGGTTAACAAAGGAACAATCTTGTTCCAAAACACGCAAACGTTGTCACACTGGCTCACATCAATTATATGAGACAGAGTAAAGCATGCTAGTTACATGTTGACATACTTGTTCACATGCATGATCATTATACTGTATCAGTAGCTGGAAATGGTCATTCTCATCCCTTCACCAAATGCGGATAGCAGACAATACTTGTACAAGAAATTCTTGAATTACTAAAGATTTTTAATGTTTATCTCAAAAACATAACTTATGACCCTTCAGTGGAACGAGCTGAGCTCGTTGCAATGCGGAGTCATAAGCTATGTTTTTGAGACAAAAATTGAAAACATAATAAAACTTGAATGGAGATTTTTGTATATGGCCGGTTTTGTTTATTACATTGAGTAAAGATTTAATGATATAAATCATCAACGGTACGGCAGTTATTCAGCTACCTATTAGGGCAAGTCATTGATCGGTTAACCAAGTTTAATCCATCTGATTAATCACTCAAGAAAACCCTTTAGCCGTTTCAGCTCTTGGGAATACCACAAGAAAATTGTTGCTTCATTTTCCACTTTTGATAATTCCAAGCTTTGACATAATGAAATGATATCAATGCTTAGAATTATCAACAAACAATAGAGTATAAAGAATCTTCTTATTATCCAGAACTTACTTCAATGGGCACTGTAGGTCACCAATACAATAAATTTATAAAGTTCATTGCAAACTTTTCAGAATTTTGCATGATCCATTTTTCGTTCACCTGGTCTGAGCATTGGTAACTTAAATATATATGTATTGCAACTATGTTGATATATGAACTGTTGTATCATAGCCAAGTTCTTGCTCCTATGAGGGGGGGGGGGGGGGAGGGGGGGTGGCATTGCGGTAACCGGTTCTCATCATATCACTGAAGTTATGCAACGACGAGCCCGGTTAATCCTCGGATGGGTGACTGTCTGAGCGATTGATTCAGACTCCCGCATTATGTCCTTAGGCAAGGCACTTAACCCCGATTGTCCACATGGGGGCACGATGACACCGTGTACTAAGGCGTACTGCACGTCGATGATGCACATGTCTTCAACCAATCTAACCCTGCCTGTGCTGCAGTGTGGAGTTATGATGTTGGGGAGCTAGCAGCTGCTCGTCATTGCTCGGCGGTTCTCTCCAGGTACCCCGGCTTCCTCCACCCGTAAAACTGTCACGGTCATGATTAGCCATTGTGCATAAGTATGTGACCTTAAACACCAATAAATAAATATAAATAAATAAATTGCTCCTATGGACAATACCCTGATGAAGAGAGATGAATCCTTAGGAACAATAATAAGGCTGTGTTGCAGCAATTCTGAAACAAATTAGTTGCAATTATAGCCTAATCTTGACATGAGCTTGCAGAAGAGTATGTCATCCATAATCACTATTTGTGGCAGAGTCATGAATTGTTGCCATTTCCTTATTTTGTACCTATGCTACATCTTAAGATGATCAACAATTTAAAATGATGGTGGCATCACCCAATCATCACACAGGTGTTTGCATCTGCTTGAAGTATAGCTGCTCTGTTGGCCAATTATTGGCCAGCAGAGCAACTATATATACTTCAGGCAGATGCAAACACCTGTGCAGCTGATGATTGGTTGATGCTCACCAATATTCCACCATCCATTTGTACTAGATCATTCAATCTGGCGAAATTTTGCATGACCTGGAGACAATTTGGCATGACCCATTTTCCGTTCACGTGTTTTTCATTTTGGGTAACCTCCATGCAACCCAAATGGCTGTTCGCCTCAAATCAACAGGCCTTCTTTACCTTATGAATCAGCTACACCCATCCACAAAATTTACAAATTAAGCAGATGAAAAAAATATTAAAACAAAAAATTCAAGAAAACCATATCATGTGACCTCTCATTGGAACAAGCTCATCATCAAGGTGTCATTGCTCATAATAAAGCAAACTGAATATATCTTGGAAGACCAGTCATGTCATTGAGCATTCCATCTGAAGAAGAAAAAAAGGTTTTCAAATTAAGTTTGAAAAAAAGAAATTCAATTTAAAACACATCCAAAAAAACTATTGAAAACAATTTATTTCATAAAAATATTCAGGAATGTAATAAAGTTGACCCAAATACAAAATCACGCCAAGTTTACTGCATGTCAATCTATTATTTTTTTTTTATCATA
This sequence comes from Pictodentalium vernedei, assembly GCA_031216915.1. Taxonomy (NCBI): domain Eukaryota; kingdom Metazoa; phylum Mollusca; class Scaphopoda; order Dentaliida; family Dentaliidae; genus Pictodentalium; species Pictodentalium vernedei. The sequence goes on from CM062289.1 coordinate 457,821,430, forward strand.
AACCCCCTCCTACTGCACATAATTATTTTTTTGTTTTTTTTAAATCACTTTATTTTTACTGCATGTCAATCAAAATTTATCATAAATCCTCTCCTATTGCCCATAATTAGAGGCTTTGTTGGTTTTTTTTCTTTCTTTTTTTTTTTTGCTTAATGTTTGATAATCACTTATTGCTTGTCAGGTATTCCTCACATAGCCAAAAGTTCATAAAAAAAATCAGAACAGATTCTTGCAAATAATTCTTGCAAGAAAAACGATGAGAATCAACTTGAATTCTTGCAGATACATTTGATTCTTGTCACAGACTCTGAAAGTATCTGTAAGGACCTGCAGATTTCTTACTTTTTTGCTCGCTCATAATGAGGCAACACTTTCATTTACCAGTGATGTCTATTGAAGTCTTAGCTGCATGTACTGGCAGCCAAGATTTCACTAGAAACCACTGTCAAGGCATTGATAACATCCATCAGCATGATCACCAAAAGCCTGAATTTGAGTTCCAAATAAATGTACAGGGTGGAAAATGGGAGGAATACAAATAGAAGTACAGGGCAGAATAAATGTACAGGGTGGAAACAATCATGATTGAGTTACTGTTATTTCTGTAATATCCCTAACCCATACAAGACTGTTACCTGTGCTTCAAAGCCCAGGTAACAGTCCAGTGCGAGTTAGGAGTCTGAAACAAATAAACTTCATACAGAGTGGCATATATTCCGAAAATTAATGAACATACGGCTATGTTTATTTGGAACCTGAGAGTAACAGTATGTCCAAATTCTAAATTATTTAAGAACTGAAAATTGATTCATGTTGCAGGAGTCTGCGAGAATCAAAACTGATTCTCACAAATTGATACAAATTTTAAGGCCTATGCCAGTTTTTAGCTCATCAACCCCTGGGTGTAACATGGTGGTCCTTTTACCAAAGGCCTGCTAATATTTCCTGATGTAGGAGACAAAAAGAGTAATATCAGTATAAAAGATGAGTGTTATTTAATGATATAGGTTTATTTGTTTGCTTATTGGGGGTTTAACAATACTTTCAACAGCCAGGGTCATATCAGGTCGGTCATTTTTTGTGGGTGGAGGAATTCAGAGTATCCAGAGAGAACAAGCATGCAAATGGCAAACACTTTAACTTACTAAACTGGCACAAACAGAGTTAACAGTTGTTAAAAACAAGTGCACCATCGATGTGTAATACACCACCATGCACCATGCCCCCACATGGGCAATCGGGATTAAGTGGCCCAAGTACACATCGCAGATCGTATGGGTCAGGATCAAACTGTCAATCTTTTGTTTAAAATCCAATGCTATAACACAGGGTTCCTGCTTGGGTGGCACAATGTATGCTTGGAGGCCTCAATGCAAAAACCAACAGTTTTCTCTTCAACATAATTATCTCTTATAACAAGACCATTTTTAGCTCAATTTGATGAAGTCAAGCTGAGCTACTGCTGTCACTTCTTGTCCGTTGGCATATGTCCGTATGTCCACAAGTTCCTTTGGCATACCACACAGGTCGCATTTATGATCAGATCTCTTTGAAACTTGGTATGCTTGTGTGGGGTGACCCCTAGGGGGAGCTATCAATTTTCTTCCATTTCCGTCAAAAAATGCTGCCACTGGCAACGACCTTTGCACTTAGTTTAGTCAGGAAGCAATATTTCCCTTAGCACACCCTACAGGGCACATTTATGATCGGATTGCTTTGAAACTTGGTATGCTTGTTTAGGGCGATCTCTGGATGGAAGCTATCAATTTTTTTCCATTTCTATCAAAAAACATTGCCATTGGCAACAACCTTCAAATTTAATTTTTAATCAGGCATCAATATTTTCCTCTGGCATGACCTACAGGGCACATTTATGATCGGATCGCTTTGAAACTTGGTACACATGTTCGGGGTGACCTCTAGTTGGTTGCTATTGATTCTCTTCCATTTCCATAAAAATTTATTGTTGTTAGTGTGCCAGCCTTTTAACTTAGTGCATTTGTGCAGCAACTTATTATCCCTTTTGCACTCTCTACAGGGTATATATTTATGAGTTTCTAGAAAAAAAACCATTGTCACAAGCAATGACCTTCAAACTTAGTGCATTAACATCTTCCTTTGGCAACCTCAGAGGGTGCATTCATTATTGGGTTGTTTTGAAACTTGGTATACTTATTCAGGGTGACAAAGATAGGAGCTATCGATTTTCTTTTCACTTCCAGCAAAAACTGTTGCTGTCAGCAACAACCTTTGAATTTATTACATTTGTGCATCAACATTCTTCTTTGGCCTACAGGGCATTTATCGTATGATTGTTTTTGTATTTGGTGTGCTCATTAGGCGAGACCTTTAGATAAGAGTTATTAGCATTAATTTCTTTGAAAAAAGTTGTCGTTTACAATGACCTCTTAACTTAAAAATGCATGGATTGCTCCGACGTTGTGCACTCACAATGCTGTTATGTTGAAGTTTCACCAAATAACACTGGAATGGTCTTCAGTTTTGCCATTTCACTTATAACTTACCAAGTTCAAGTTTGCCAAGTTCAGCTACAGAGAAATTGCAGAAGTATTAATATGTATTCCCAATGGTAATATTTTGCTGATGCAAAACATTACCCGCTGGAAGACGTATTAATACCTGGTTGTTCTGCAAGAGAAAGCTTAAGATTTGCTGATATGGTAGCCAAGGAAGTACATAGAGAGATGATTTTATTCTGTAAGAGCTGTTAACTGATACAAGCTCTCAAAAATGATGAGACCATCTGTTGATACACAGTTTGAAATTGCCCCTCATGCGAGAGAGCTGAGTTATCCTGGGCACATTTCATAAGAGTTCTTTTAGCGAGCCATGGTGGAGATGTCCTTGCATTTTCATCTCCGAAATGGCCTTCATCATTTTTGACCAAGCAGAAACACTGTCTAACCGTTTTGCCACTGCACAACCTTGTTACTCAGGTAGGCAAAATCGGTTTATTTATTGGGGTTTAAAGTCATTTTAAGCACTATACATATATTGCTACCACAACACAAGTGAAAGGTCAAGTTTAGCCACTTGTTTATTAGAGCTGGGCAGTGTTTTGATTATCTGGTTCATTTCCATTGTTTGTGATAAATCAGAAACCAAATCGCAAAATCCAACAGAATGGTTTTACTGTATTTGTACATAAGCTGATCAGATTATCTTGCTGGGAGTTAACTGGACTATAGTGGCCCCTATGGACTCTTGTCACCCAGTCAGGCCTTTAAATTCTTCCCAACTAACGACGGTAAACGCTGTGCCCAAATAAGATAATTGCGCCCAAATTATGCAGAGTTCGAAACTTTTTCCAAAGTTTTACCGTGTTCGGCAATAAAAAGTTTGGCCAGGTTTCCCTGATGCTTATAATACAGCTTAGAGCTTACGTTCGAATCAAACAATGCAACAGATAAATACAATTTTAAAAAACCCACAGAGTTTGTCACAGAAAAGCAATTGGAGTGGACAGTGTCATATACAACACTGTCAATGGCGATTGCTTTTCTGTTGCGAATTCTTTATGACCATGCACGTAAAGCTTGAGATCTATTATATTCATGTTTGTGGCATTTCTTAGTAAACGCCATGCGTAATTTAGCTTACATTCAAATAGGTCTTTGGGTCGACACTGGGATACTAAGAAGCCTTCTCGAGTCAGTCAAGTAAATTTAGGTCAAAGGGTGGTGGGAACCAGTGATAATGGTGAAGATCTATAACAAGGGGTTGTAAACTATCATTTTAAGACAGGGCCCTAAAACAGACACCAAGAAGAAGAAAATACCAGTGCTTTCTCTCCAACCATGCAGGCCACAACCATATTTGATGTTGTGCCCAAATTAGACTGATCTAGATCTGCATCTAGTCTATTTGGCAAATGGTGTGTTCTCATTGTCACATTTTCTCCCTTATTGACTCATACACTGGAGTGACAGGTAAAGCTGTAGGTTTTTAAATTTCTTGTTCGGTTTTGGTTTTGGTTTTTCAGGTGGAGTAAAACCTCGGTTTGGTTCGGTTTTCGGTTTGTTCATGAGGCCAAATAAAATTCAGTAAAACTCATTCTTATATCCGGAATCATAACTGAATGGCAGTGAAATTGAATGAAACTCAATGAATGCCCGAAATAAGCTATATAATACATGAAGAATCAGAAAGGCCAATATAATAATTACCTAAATATACAGAACTTTTATTGTGCTTGGCCATTTTTCGAGGTCTGACACCTACATGCAACTTGAGGAAAGCTGCAAACACAACTAAACTGAAATGTCGGAAATCCACAGAATGTAGCCTTCCCAGAGTAGTGAGAGTACCCAGACACTGCCATTGGCAGTGTCTGGGTACTTTCACTACTCTGGGATGGCTACATTCTATGAATTTCTGCAGCAAGAGAGTATTCTAATAATAAACAAAAAACCTTAGATTACGGGATGTCGACGGTTTCGGTTTCGGTTTTAAAAAAAAACAAAAAAAAACCTTGGTTCGGTTTCGGTTAACCTACAGCTCTAGTGAGAGGATTAGTCTGTAAGGAAGAAAAGTGCCAATGAGAACACAACACAGATTAGATGGACTTTGTTCATTTGTTATGTAACCCTAATTTATGTTTTTTTCTGACTCAATAGACTTAGCAACTGATCCTCTAGAACCCCTAAGAATGATCAAAGGACGTAACCAGTGGAGATATGTTTTTTTGTGGTGAGTGGTGGCAAATTTTTTACAAGTTAAGAAGCCTGACGTGTTGTTTACTGTATGTTCTTAAAATAGAAAAACTTTACCAAATTTTTTTCTGAAAACGAAACGAACTAAATCTAAAACAAGCCAAGACCAATATCGGGTCTGGACCTGCGTCGTTGCATGCAACTGATTACAGAGATGAACAGACTTCAAAGTATCAGCAAACAGGAAGTGGCTGCACGGCAGACCTGAAAATTAGATACACGATACAACTCATCATTATGAAGCAGCAGACCAAATATAAAATCATTCCCTTTCATAGAAGCCAAGAAAACTTTGACGGAAGAAGTGTTTTGGACGGACATACAGATGGACGGACGGACTGATGGATGGAGTCGAGCGGTTACTAGACCTGCTCTGCAGCTGGCGATGCAGGTAAAAATCAAGACCTTCCAGCTCTATTGTTTTTATCAAATATGCTGTCCACTTCGGAGTTCCCACAGGAAATAAGCCAGACTGGAGCAAGTGCTATTAAAACATACCAGTTATTAAACATTTTAGTTATTGCTAGACTGTGACATTATATGCTGGCAAGTCTACCAAACAGAGGGTTGTTTCCAAATTACAGGAGGACATCTCCCCCTTCTCACCCTCCCTCTACCACGGATCCCCACGTACACGCATTTACTTACAAATTATATTTCATTCATATTGTTTTGTTGTGTTACAATTCATAGGAGAGATAACCAAAGACACATTCCAATAAATTATAACAAAACAAGTACATGTATAAAAGCAAATTATTTTTACCAAAGATTTTTATCACTCCACCAGATAAGGCCTTGGGTCCCAAAATGTTTTGTTTACCAATCTACCCATTTTTATTTGGAGCGCAAACCTCTTGATTGAGGTCAGATTTCAATACTTGCAGGTATTGGTTTTTAGTACAATTTGTATAATTATGCCTTCTTGACAGCATTGTTTTGTTTATATATGCACTGACAAATGGTGAAAAATATTGAACCTGTTTAGGGTCCAACTGGTTAATCTATTCTCTGAGACCTTCTGAGACATTATTACAAAATGTAAGGCCAGGGATCAACATGGGCCAAAATTTGACCCTATTCCCAATGCAAATGTAAAAGTTTTCGAAAGCTGAAAATTCCCAATTTCTCCCCATTCCACACAAACTTTTAGCTCCAAGGCAATATTCTCTGCAATACAGACATGATCTATGTAGTTTACTAGTCACAGGCTCAAAATAATTTAATTCCAAGAACAAATGGGCCGAAAGGTGCGTATTTGATTAAGCATCTCAATGTTTTCCCATTTTCAGTTCACAGGAAAAGTTGACATGTAATATAGTTAGCTCCCTTGATATGCCAAACTTGCTTTTCCAACTCATCTTTTCTGTACTTATAGTTAGCTTCCTGGATATGCCATCTTTTTAAGTCATTAATTTTTTCTGTATTTCTAGTTTGCACCCTTGATATGCTTTTTTCACATTTTCATTGTTGTTTTATTTCAGCAGCAGATTGCGACAACAAACTTTGTTGATATGTACAAGAAGTCTGTTGATTGGAAGACTGCCCTTTGGATACTCCATGGTGGACAGTTTCAAATAAAACAGGTATTTACCCAATTTCACACAGTTACAGGTGTGCCCAAATTGGAGAAGATGTGGAGACATCAATAAAAATATATAAATTCTCTCTGCCTCTTCTACATTTGAGAATAGCTTCCATCATAATATGGCCGTAGAAACACAAAGAAAGGCATGGCAATAAAACATAACAGTATAAGGCTGTTATTTCTGGTTTTAATGTGGCCAAATTAGGGCAAATGGATGTGCCCAAAATAAATGAATTTAAATGCGTGAAACAAGCACTACTGCACTTTCTTAGGTTCTTAGAGGGGAAGACAGTCACAAAAAGCAAAATTTCTGTGTCACAAAAGCGCCAGGGAGCCTGAGGGCACTCACCTGACATGGTAACCTAAATATCAACCCAGAGAATTGATTTCAACAAGTTGCATCTGCTCCTCCTAAGAAAAGCTTATACCAAATATCCAAAGATTCTGACCAGTGGATCTAAAAACAAATCATTTTTAAAGAATATTCCTCATATTGAATTAAGTTATAATTCGGGCTCCCACAGGGAGCCCATATATGAACCCAAGGACTTGGCTTTAACAAACTGGAATCTCACCCCCAAAGGATGCTGCATACCAAATATCAAAACATTCCGACTGCTGGATCTGAAGAAGATTTTTAAAGAAAATTCCTCATTTTGAACAAAATTATAATTTGGGCTACCACAGTGAGCCCAAATATGAACCCAGGGACTTGGCTTGAACAAACTTGAATCTCACCCCCCTAAGCATGGTGCGTACCCAATATCATAAGATTCTGCTTGCTGGATCTTGAGAAGAAGATTTTCAAAGAAATTTGCCTGAAATGCACTAAGTTCAAATTTGGGCTCCTATACTGAGCCCAAATATAAACCCAGGGGACCGATTTGAACAAACTTGAATCAGATCCACCCCACAATGTTGCATACCAAATATCAAAAGAATCTGCCTGCTGGATCTGGAGAAGATTTTTGAAGAAATTTGCCAGAAATGCACTAAGTTCGAAATCGGGCTCCTATACTGAGCCCAAATATGAACCCAGGAGGCCGATTTGAACAAACTCGAATCAGATCTGCCCCACAATGTTGCATACCAAATATCAAAAGATTCTGCCTGCTGGATCTGGAGAAGAAGATTTTTAATGTTTTTCCCATTGCCGACAGTGTTAAAAAGTGCTGACTCAGCACTTTTTCAAAGTCCTGAAAAAAGTACCTTGTGATCAAACCGATAGGAATTTTTTTTAACCATTCTATTCTACTGGATAAAAGTAAGCTTTATACAAAATAAGAATTCTCTGTGCCGTGTAGTTTTGGAGATATGGCAGTTTTAAGGTTTTTCCTATTTTTAGCTCCCGAGGTTCCCATGGGGCAATGAGAAAATTTTTTTGGCATCAGTCAACTACTTATGACCCATTATCATCTCATATCAAATTTGGTTCAAATCGACCTCACGGTTCAGAAAATAGAAATTTTAGGCGTGGCCAAAATTTTTGCCCTTCCCATAACAAAGGCAATTAATGCCCGACAAACTTCTCTTGAACAAAAAAACTTGATTCTAAACTTCAAAAGGACTCTGTATCCCATATATCAAGTCTCTGCTACTGGTGGTTCATCAGAAGATTTTCAAAATGTTTGACCATTTTCCCCCCACCCCTCTGCTTAATATGAGCCGAAACCTAATTTGTATAAAAATCAAAATGCCCCTATATAACCAATACTTACATGAAATTTAATTAAAATGTGGCCAGTGGTTTAGGAGAAAGAGGCTCAAACACCACCTTCACAAAGGACGACGGACGGATGGACGACAGACAAAGAGTGATCAGAAAAGCTCAATCTGACTTTCAGTCAGGTGAGCTAAAAACACTTGAAACATTTCCCAATTTGAGTTGTAATGTCGCAGAAATTCCCAACTCGAAGGGCCCCGGATCTTTTTACAAAATAGGTATGTGAAGCACCAGAGTTTTCTAGGTGTTATTTTGATTTTGTTCTTAGAAACAGTATTCAGGTGGAAAAACTACCCAGTGTTAGGGTTGGGACGATACATCAAATTCACGGTATGATACATATCTAGGTTAACGAGTCACGATATGATATGTATCTAGATACGTATCTTGATATTCATCCTGGTATTGAAGCAACAGTTAAGATCACAGGGACAATGGTGGAGCCAGCAATTCATAGTTGGGGAGCACAGATGCATTAGGGAGGAGGGGGATCAACTTCATCACCCCCCCCCCCCCCCCCAATTTCTCATATTCTATCACGTACTGCACTGACTGGTCACACGTGTCTGAGCTCATACTCTGGCATAAGCCCGTTCCCTAACTTTACAAATGTGAGTTACCAAATGGCTCCTCTGAGTCTAAGCACATCCTTCTACTTTTCAGTTTTAGAATAGATGATTTTAGTCACAGGCGCTGGTAATTATGACGAAAATAGGTAAGTAGTCATCTGATGATCACGACAACTAACCTTACCAAATACATAAAAAAGCTGCAGTATCCTGGTCTCTTAGGTTGGTAATGAAAATACATCAGTGATTGAGATGTGCTCTTGCAGTTCATGGTTCAACTTCCACTTTGCAATTTTCAAATCAATTCACCCGAATGAAAAAAGTCATGGACGATGATTACGAAGAATAACTGGTGCACATCAAGGGGGCTAATTAACAGGCACTGACATTGTAGAAAACATAAGTGAAGTTTTGTCAACTGCTTTGAAAACACTCGTAAAATGGTGGCTGTAAATTTATCATTTTGCATAACCAACAGGCGTTCATAATAAATTGGTGGACTGTTGCACTGTTTATCTGTAGTGTTACCATTTTTGAATCAGAATGTTGGATGGGCACATAAAATTTTGAATCGCACCATGTGAGCAAAATTTGGGTGAGTAGATCGCACCTGGGAGATCTTGCTTCGCAAACAGCGATGCAAACCTAAACAAAAAATACCCTTATTTAATAATCGGTATTCTGGTGTACCCCGGTGTTATATTCTGAATTGCGGGGTTTTTGAGCTGGCCAATTTTAACACCCAAACCTAAAATGTGATGTGTTGAAGCTATTGAGAGTGAAAGAGTTGAATTTCAAGATTGGTGATCGCCCTATATCAGGCCTCAATATTTAAAAAATCATGGGAAACCATATTTCGTTTCTGTCATTTGCATCATGGGAAACGACGGATAACAATTTTCACATTCCGTTAACAGGGGTGTAAAAATACAGCAAAAGTCACTCGCCCTACAGGACTAGTAGACTTTAAAATGCACTCGCCCGCCATTATTTTCTACTCGACCCACTTTTTGTCACTCACTCGTGGTTTCAACTATATTTCTTTCTGAAAAAAAAGAATAAATTAAGCCACAGTTAAGTGACTGCGCGGGGGATGTTTTAAGGCTGGAACCCCAAACCAGCAATCCGCCAGAGAGACTGCAATACTGGCATATTAAACTTCGCTCAAGGTGAAAAGGCTTGTTCTATTGTTGTGACTTGTCAGCTTAACGACACTGCAATGGTGACCAGCGTAACCTTAAAGGCTTTAATGACCAAAACCCAATAAAAAATTGAAAAGGTTCATGATATCAAAGTCTGAGATCACTTATATTATTTAAAATCAGCCATTGAACAAAGCAAATTAAATTTGGTGAGAGATATGGGGTGTAACGTATGGCGAAAGCACTGTCAGCAATTTCGAAAATAGCTGAGATGTTTATCCAGCTTAGATCTATAACTGGACGGAACGAGCCATCTGGTTTTGGTACCAGGAACAGGTGACTGTAAAAACCGGGAGATTCCGGGTTTTCTACGACTTCTATTGCGTTCTTCTCCAGAAGAGATTGCACCTCTGATAGAAGCGAATCTCTCTTCTGAAGGTTTGACGGAAGTTGAGTCCATCGTGGACTTTGTGTTTCTCTGAAGGACAGTTTTAGACCTTCCGAAATAACCTCCTGAACCCATCGGTCGTCCGTAATTGACAACCAATTGGTTAAGAATCTTGACAGCCTTCCGCCCACTGGAGTGCAATAGAGGTTCTGACCTTCACCTCCTGGACCTGCGAGGCTTGCGGCAGGAGAAACTACAGCCTCCCCGACCCGCACCTCGACCAGTCGACCTAGGGGCATCTGACCGGTTGTCTCTGCTAGCATTACGTCCCCTACCTGAGTTGTTACTCGGACTGTCTCTGGAGTAAGAACTAGAGGCTTTTTTAGATCCTCAAAAGGAGCTTCCCTTGGACGTACTCGCCCCAGAAGTTCCTGACTTACTCCTCTCTGCTGAGTCCGTTTTTTTAGAAATGGACTTAAAGAGCAGAGAGTCTGAAGCTTTCTTGGTAATCTGATCGTAGATTAATGAAAGCTTACCATCAAAGAAGAGTTCTCCTGAAACCAGAGCAACTCGAAGAGAGTTTTTCACCTTTAGAATCCACCCTAGTGGATGAAGCCAGGGCAGCATCACATCTGACTAACTCCAAATTTGCCACTGAAAGGGCAGGGTTATACAGGGAAAGTTAAAAAATTTATAGTAATTTATATATTTTTTATACTTACCAATGACCCAGACTTAGCTGGTGCTAACTCCACAAAAACCAGGGCCAAACACAAATTTTGCCCCCCAATCCCCAAAATTTGCATCCAAAACAAAAAGAAATAATGTCCTAAAGGACCTCCATAATACGACTCTACTGCGCATGCGCAGTGACGCAGTCGTCCCGAAATTGGCGCCAAATATCATTCTTACTGGCAGTGCCTGGTCAGCGCTATGTACTCAGCGGGGAGGCAAGAGTTCCCAACTCAGGGAGGGCCATCCCCGTCTGGGTCATTGGTAAGTATAAAAAATATATAAATTACTATAAATTTTTTAACATTTTTATACTGTACCAATGACCCAGACTTAGCTGAATAGTAAACAGGCTGGAGGGCCTAGGACATAGAGGAAAATCCAATAAGCTCAATTATAAAATAAAGAGATAACCCCTTAAGGAGAAAAGGAGTATTAGGCTTTACATGTATCTTTCTTATTTAATATTTAAATTAGAAAGATACACTACCCTTAATAATTGAGCACAATAACATTCATGTTCTCTATTAATATCCAGTATAACCTTTATACTAATTATTATTAAAACAAGCCAATAAATAAAGTAGTCCAGAGAATTGAGACTCTTTATAATCATTTAAAAGTGTCCGAGTATTGTATATTAAAGCCCGTTTGACACTTGACATATACAAATGCTTCACACCGAGCTACACTTTAAAAATAAGACATGAATGAAATTAAACATTAATATTACACTTTAAAACCATCCCGGAAGCGACTCAGAAATACTGTCTTGGAGGAGGCATTCCCTTGCTTTTCACTATAAAGCAGGTGACCTAAGGGAACACCCGCCCCCCCCCTTCCCCTTGCCCTGGGTCAAATAGCCCAGAGCGAAGAGGGCAGCCGGACGGAGTCACTGCCGGAACAGAAAGCCTGCATAACTATAGTTGCAACTGTTTAGTGGACGACATTCTGAGCAACAGATAACGGACCTAAACAATGCAGGTCTCCAGAAATGGACTCAATATTTCTGAGATAAAAATTAGTAAATGTGGATGGCTGAGACCAATAAGCAGCCTTCATTAAATCTGTAATAGCAACACTATTAGCATAAGCCCAGGAAGTAGAAAGAGCTCTTACTTCATGAGCAGAAATCTTAAGCACAGACTGCTGAGAAGAAGATAAATCTTCATACGCAGTACGGATAGTTAACTGAATCCATCTAGCAATAGAATGGACTGAAATGTCCTTTCTATTAGGCATCAAAGACAGAAAGAAACGTTTCCGTCCCTTTCTGATGAACTGAGATCTCTGTTTATAGATACGTAGTGCTCTAACAGGACAGAGTAAAGGCCTACGCCCGTCTGAAGACGGAAGAGCCTTAATAACAATAGGTTCCGGATATTTATTAGGAGCCTGATTCTTAGCTAAAAAACCGACGTTAGTAGTGAAGGTGATAGTGTTCCCAACACTACGATAATGAGAATCATCCACCGATAGTGCATGAAGCTCACTGACTCTTCTGGCAGAAGAGAAAGCTAAGAGAAAAGCTGTCTTATAAGATAAGAATTTGAAATCTACTGTCCCAAGAGGTTCAAATGGCTTTTCCTTCAATTTAAGGAGAACCCAAGCTAAATTCCACTTAGGAATTAATCTAAGAGTTCTGGGTCTATTTATCGAAAAGTTTCTAACCAATTTCGATAAAGAGACATTAGATCCAATTTGTAAACTATCATGATGTGCATAGGTATCAGATAACATAGATCTATAACCCTTTATAGTAACCGGTTGCAGTTTGATTTCGTCAAACAAGTATACTAGAAAGTTAGCAATGTCTGGTATAGAGGGATCAAATATATCAACAGAATGATCCCTACACCAACGACGGAAAACCTTCCACTTAGCCGCATAGTTTAGCGAAGAGGAGGTCCTCCTACAGTTAGAAATCGCGTCCACTGCTCGTCCTGTAAAGTGCTTGCCATGCAAGAAGGACCGCACAACGGAAAAACGTGAAGGTTGAGACCTTGCGGGTTGTGATGCAGTTGGCGCGATTTCCCCTGCCAAAGAAGATCCTCTCGTGGAGGGAGCTTCCGCGGTAGGTCCCACAACAGACACCTGAGTAGATTTATCCACGGTCTCTGTGGCGACAGAGATGCTACCAACAGAATCTTGCATTGAGATTGTTTTATCTTTAGCAATACTTGTTGAATTAACGGCGCTGGAGGATACGCATATCCTATCATTCCGTCCCAAGGGATCGATAGAGCGTCTACAGCAAATGCTCTTGGATCCGGACACGGGGACACATACGTCTGCAACTGATTGTTGAGATGTGTCGCAAATAAGTCTATCATTGGCCGTTCCCATTGGTAGCAAATCTGATTGAATACTTGTTTGTTGAGAGTCCACTCCGACGGCAACAAGCGACCCTTTCGTGAAAGGGAGTCTGCTAGCACATTCAGACGACCCGGTATGTGACGGACCGAAAGAAGAACGTGATGTTCCAACGCAAACAGAAGGATTCTTTCCGTTAGATTGAACAACGGAACTGAATGAGTGCCTCCCTGATTCCGTATATACGCCACTACTGTCGTATTGTCGGATAGGATTTGGACATGAGCATCGTGAATAATGTCCATCCAGTGACGTAACGCAAGCCAAATTGACATCATTTCCTTGATGTTTATGTGCTTGCACAGGAATTGCGGATCCCAAAGACCCTGGCATCTCGAATCCGTTGGGATTAATGATGCACCCCAACCTGTTTGACTGGCATCCGTCATAATGGTAAAACTCGGATCCGGCAACTGCAGCGGAACTCCTTGAGTTAACCACTGAATGTTTGCCCAAGTCTGAATCTCTTGTTTCACTTGATCTGACAAGAGAACGTCTACATCGAGCGAATGAATTTTCACACTCCAATTCTGAGTCAAGAAAATTTGAAGAGGCCGTGTGCGTAGCCGTCCCATCGGAATGAGATCCGCAGCGGCTCCGCACAGACCTATCAGTCTCATAAATTCTCTCGCTGTGACTTTGTCTGTATTTAGACAATAGCGAGCGTAACAACTGACTAATTTCGCTCTGGTTAACGGCAGACGAACGAGATTGTTGTGCGTCTCGAAGCTCATTCCCAGATGAGTGAATGACTTGGACGGCACCAGATCCGACTTCTCCTCGTTTACTATGAAACCGAGACGTCGGAGCAATAGAAGAAGATTCTGAACATCGTTCTGAAGCGTTAACTCGTTGCCGTACCTCTGAAGAATGTCGTCCAGGTAGGCCGACGTTACCGCAGACGAATGAGCTCGGAAGTAAATCATTACCGAGTTCATTACTCGAGTGAAAGCCCAGGGTGCTAGATTCAATCCGAAGCACATGGCCCGGAACTGATACACCACTCCTAGGACTGCGAAGCGTAGATACTTTCGGAATGTCGGATGTACCATGACGTGAAAGTACGCATCTTTGAGATCTATGCTCGTTGCATAATCGTTCACCCGAATACTCGCTCTGACCGATCGAATCGTCTCCATATAAAACTTCGGAGCGATGATCAGCTTGTTTATCCAGCTCAAATCTATGACTGGACGGAACGAGCCGTCTGGTTTCGGAACCAGAAACAGATGGCTGTAGAATCCCAGCGATTCCTGGTTTTCTACGACCTCTACCGCGTTCTTCATTAAAAGAGACTGCACCTCTGATAGCAGAGCGTCTCTTTTCTGAGGGTTTGACGGAAGATGAGTCCACTTTGGACTTCGAGTTAATGGAGGCTTTCGTTTGAAGGATATCTTTAGACCTTCCGAAGTCACTCCTCTCACCCAAGGGTCGTCCGTAATCGACGCCCACTCTTGAGAAAAACTCGACAACCTTCCGCCAACCGGAACGCGATAGAGGTTTGAGCCATCACCTCCTGGATCTGCGAGGCCTGCGGTAGGAGAAACCACGTCTTCCACGACCCGCACCTCGCCTCGTCGACCTCGGGGCGTCCGACCGATTGTCCCGGCCTGAAGGACGTCCCGAACGAGAGTCGCTATCCTGACGGTCTCTCGAATAAGAGCTAGAGGACGCACCGGAACCTCTATAGGAACCTCTCTTGGGCGGATAAGACCCAGAAGTGCCCGCCTTATTCGTGTCTGCTGAATCCGACCTTTTAGGAGCGGATCTAAACAACAGAGAATCACTAGCTTTCTTTTTAATATTATCATAAATAGCGGAAAGCTTGCCGTCAAAGAGAAGATCTCCTGAGACCGAAGCGACTCTAAGAGAGTTCTTCACCTTAGAATCCACTAGTGTGGATGTAGACAGGGCTGCGTCACGTCTAACCAACTCCAGATTAGCCACTGAAAGGGCGGAGTTACACGTGGAATAAGCTACTGCCCTTGAAAGAAGTCTTAAGGAGGATTGTATATCCTGAAACTCTTCCCCTTGAAGACGCAGTGATAACGCCTTCGTAAGGTGATCTGCGTAAGATAAGGCATCTAAATTGGCTCTGTTAGACGCAATAGCTGTTTCCAACACTGCGGTTGGAATAGAAGCTGACGACGGTAATGATAGCTCTAAGTCTTCCGCCTCGTCGTCCATACGCAGAGGAACTCTCGGTATACCCTGACCTGCCGTGTCGAATTTATTCCTTGCATTAATGAAAGGCAGGTTGAGAGTATTTGCGGACAAGAAGCCTGCTTTCCCTGTCCTGGAAGCAAGTTTAAAAATAGCGTCGTTCAATAATTCAAATGTTCTTGCAACATTATTGGACTGCGACGGAAACTCGGGAGCGATGTCCCTGAACCGCTCGAAAAAATCAGAGTCCAATGACGCTATAATTCTCCTGTCCGGAAGCGCAGCAGTCTGGCCCGACGGAACAACTTGAGGAAGAAAGTGCCGGATGAAGTCTACGGCAGCTTTGTGTTGTTCCGAAAGGGATAGCTCCAATTCATCCGTATCCCTTTCACCATCCGGTCGGACCTCCCGATGTTCCCGGTCGTCCGCCCCCGATGCTTCGGCGGAGCGTACCGACCCAGCGCCGTCGGATAATTCTCGATCCGACACCGTTTCTGTCGGCTGCTGGGATGCTGCGATAAGCTGTGCTATCTGCACTAGAATGTCCGACGTCGAGACCTGCGGAGGAGCGGTCTTTCGCTGCTTTGCCGAGGGCAGCTCCGCATCGGATGGCTCCCGCATACTTTTCCTATGCGAACGTCCGGAGTCCATCGGTCTCGAGTCCCTGGCTGCCGGATGGTGTGACCTGGTCGCCGAATAATCCTTCCTCGGCGAAGCTGGCAAGATATCGGAGGTCACGCAGCCAAGGTGCGGTCGTGTGCGCCGGCGAGAAGAGGAAGCCTTAACAGTCTCTGCGGACTGCTTATACAACGGAGCGTCCCGAGCGACGGACGTATGCTCCGCTAAAGACACATTTTGTACCACAACATCTGGTCCCAGATGTTGTTGTACGAGAGAGGGGCCTCTCTCGCTCGCGGCCCGGCTGGACCTGGACGAGCTAGGAACCGGACTAAAAGGCTTCCTCCGTTCTCGTTCACTATCCGCCGTCACTGGGTGTGCATCTATTATTTTTATAGTGCTCGCATCACCCAAAATTTCCTCTTGGACCGCATCGGACGAACCCGGCTGCCGAACCATTCGGTGAATGGACGCTACACCGGGCGAGCTAGCGGACGACATTTGTCTAATCTCCATGAGCACTTTTGCCGCTAGCTCTGTATTTAATTGTGACGACGGACGCACACTTGAAGAGGATAACATGGAAACATCACCCTGTTCTGGTTCCTCTGAAATAGAAACTGAGAGAGTAGAGTGACCTTGTGGAGAAAGAGCCGGCATCGCTCTTTCTCCAGAAACAACATATCGTGACACACGTTTCCAATGTTTCTCATCCCAATGTTCACATACAGGACAGGGATTAATGCGAGAACACTGACTACAATTTATGCAATAATCATGAAAGTCAGAGGAAGATTTCTTCCTATTACAATTTGAACAAGTTCCTTTCATTGTGAAGGAACAACAATAAGTCCTAGTTACTCGCAAAAACCCCTGACACAAAGATACATAATAACATGATCCATTAATAAATGAAAAAACAATTGCAAAACAAAATAATTTTGAAAAAATATTTTTTCAGAGAAGCCCAAGTTGCTGAAAAGTAACGTTGAGCCCCGATGGATCCGATGGCAAAGTGTGGTCAAAAATTTTAAAATTATATAAAATAATTAATGAGACACTTTCGGATAATATAAATGTATCTTATAATGAGATAAACTACCTCAAAGACAAACAGCCCCCCTCAAAAAAGGCTGTTGCCAATGAAAACAAACAGTGTAAACACAGAAGAAAACATGACTCCAGGCACTGAAAAAACTGGCCCGGAATCAGTCCTCAATTACACTCTATCTGATGCAAAACAGAGACTCCCAGGGGAGAATCTGCAGAACATCAGATGGAAGATGCAGAACACAAACGTTATACACCCATGGGTGAAAACGTAACTATGGGGAAAATAACAGAAAACATTCTGTAACCAAGCAACTCTCCCAGGGAAATTTTAGAAATGAAACTTCTCAAAAATATGCCAAAAGCATGGGAGAATTGCAAGGAGGGACTTTAGAAGGTTAGGGGAGAGGAAACACTGAATAAGCAGTGCAACAATTAGCAAGAATGACAACAAGAGGCGTTTGCCTCGAAAATAGGCAACTTAACATAATTTTAACAAAAAATTTTAAGTACAGCCCTGATTATTTTTTGCCACTTCTTTTTTCCTCTCCTCCTTCTATCCTCCTTAGAATCACATTTTCTCCAAGAATTACGTGTCTGGCATCCTTTAAACTGAGATTTACAAGCACAAAGATCAGTGAGATGTTGACTGATGAAGGGCCAAACAGAGAATGATATTTGGCGCCAATTTCGGGACGACTGCGTCACTGCGCATGCGCAGTAGAGTCGTATTATGGAGGTCCTTTAGGACATTATTTCTTTTTGTTTTGGATGCAAATTTTGGGGATTGGGGGGCAAAATTTGTGTTTGGCCCTGGTTTTTGTGGAGTTAGCACCAGCTAAGTCTGGGTCATTGGTACAGTATAAAAATATGCAATTGGCCTAGAAAGAACTCTCAAGGAAGTTTGAACATCCTGGAATTCTTTACCATCGAGACGTGCTAATGCTCTGGTAAGGTGATCTGTGTATGATAAGGCATCTAAACTGGCTCTTTTAGAGGAGATTGTCGTCTCTAACATACTGGAAAGAATTGACATAGACGCCGGCAATGACAACTCCAAGTCTTCTGCCTGGTCATCTAAACACGGAGGAACTCTCGGAACGCCTTTTCCTGCCGTTTCAAATTTATTTCTACTGTTGATGAATGGCATATGTAGAGCATGTTGCGATAGGAAACTGGATCTGCCAGTCTTAGAGGCTAGCCTAAAAATAGCGTACCGACCCAGCTTCCTCAGACAGTTCTTGATCTGAAAGAGTTTCCAAAGGTTGCTGGGATGCTGCGATGAGTTGCGCTATCTGCGATAGCAAGTCCGTCACGGAGGCCTGTGGAGCTGCGGTCTTACGTTGTTTAACTGCTGGAAGCTCCTGGGACGGTACCTCTTGCATAATCCTTTTATGCGTACATCCCGACTGGTAAGGCCTCATGTTCTTGGCTACCGGGTGGAGTGACCTGGTCGACGTGGAATCCTTTGTTGGCGAAGCAGGCTGGATATCTGAGGTCACATAGCCAAGGTGCAGTCGTGTGGAAGAGGAAGCCAATAGACTAGCCGACCCCGGCTGTCTATGCGACGGAGCATCCCGAGCAGGAGGAATGGACATAAGCTCCGACTGATGAAAGTTATGTACGACAACATCTGGCCCCAGATGTTGTTGAAAGAGAGTGGGGCCTCTCTCGCTCACGGTCCGGGTAGACCTGAACGAGCTAGCTACCGGACTAACTGGTTTCCTCCGATCCATCCTCCGATTCGTCGTCACAGGGTGTGCGTGATCCGAGATTATAGTGCTCGCAACACCCTTTCTCCTCTCCTGGACCACAATGGACATACCCGGCATCACATCACCCACATTACGAGTGATAAATCCGCTGGTCGAGCTAGCTGGCGACAAGGTCGTCAATCCTACTAAGGATCTAGGCACTTGTCTGATTTCCTTGAGCACTTTTGCCGCTAGCTCTTCATTGGTTTGCGACGACATCAGCACACTTCCGGAAGACATCACGGAAACATCACCCTGTTTTTGTTCCTCTGAAAAAGAGACTGAAAAACTAGAGTGACCCTGTGGCGAGAGGACCGGCATGGACCTCTCACCACTAACAATATACCGTGACACACGTCTCCAACGTTTGTCATCCCAACTAGCACACACTGAGCAAGAATTAGTGCGAGTACAGTGACTACAGCAAATACAATGAGCATGAGAATCAGAGGAATACTTCCTCGATTTACAATTTGAAAAATATTCTTTCATAATTAAAAAATATTAAACAGTCATAGTACTCGCACTAACCCTTGAAAATACAAAGATACATAGTAATAATATAATTCATAACAAAAATTTCGAAAAATAATTCAAAAGAAAATTTTCGAAAAAATTTGACATGAGCCCAAGTTCCCAAAGGGAACGATGAGCCCAAATGGATCCCAAAAAAGCTTAAGTGTGGACAAAAATTTTAAAACATTTCTAAAAATTAATGTTACACTTATGGACAATATTAATATATCTGACTACATAATAAACCTTACAGAAGACGCGGAATCACTGACAGAAGTAACCGTTGTCAAGGTAAACAAAAGTCAATAAAAACCGGAAACAAGACTCCAGGCACTGAAAAAACATGGCCTGAAATCAGTAACCAATTTAAAACACTATCCAATGTAAAACAGAATCTTCCACAGAAGAAGCTGCAATACATCAGATGCATGACCAAAACACCTAAACACCCCTAGGGTGAGGACGTAACCATGGGGATAACAGAATAAACATTCTGTAACTATGCTAAAACTCCCAAGAAATTTCAATAAAAAATTTCAAAAATTATACCAAAAGCATGGGAGAATAGCAAGGGGGGTTTCAAGGAAAGGGAGAGAGGAAACACTTAACAAACAGTGGAGATTTCATAGCAAGAATGAAAACATCAGGCCCATGCCCCGAAATTAGGGAACATGAAATAATTTTACATGAAAATTATAAGTTACAGCCCTGAACACATCTTTCCACTGTTTCTTCCTCTCATCCTCTTATTTCATCCTTGGATCCGCCATTCCCTTCATGATTTTGTGTCTGGCATCATTTTAAATGAGATTATAAGCACAGATATCAGTGAGATGTTACTGATTGAAGGGCCAAACAAAGAATGATGATTTTGCGTCAATTTTGGCACTTCCTTGACACTGCGCATGCGCAGTGGACAAAAGTATGGAGGACCTATATATATAGGACATTGGATTTTTTGATTTGGATGCAAATTTTGGGGATGGGGGGGTGGGGGGGGGGGGGCAAAATTTGTGTTTGGCCCTGAATTATTTAGAGTTAGTACCAGCTAAGTCTGGGTCATTGGTACAGTATACAAATACTACTTTTCCTTCTTGAATTTGCTAGGCTGAATATTGTGCCATCAGTCTGGCCAAAGGCCTCCAACACATGAACAGACTGACCCGGGAAGAAAAGAACATCGTCTTTCCTCTGCAGGGAATCCCTATCTAGGGACGATAGCGGTTTCGGCCTAGCAGATGCAGCTTGCTGACCAGGAGGAACAAGATAGGGAAATAAGAGGCCCCAAGGGGCCTGAGGGCGCTCACCTGACATGGTAACCTAAATATCAACCCAGAGAATTGATTTCGACAAGTTGCATCTGCTCCTCCTAAGAAAAGCTTATACCAAATATCCAAAGATTCTGACCAGTGGATCTAAAACAAAAAAGAAGATTTTTAAAGAATATTCCTCATATTGAACTAAGTTATAATTCGGGCTCCCACAGGGAGCCCATATATGAACCCAGGGACTTGGCTTTAACAAACTTGAATCTCACCCCCCTAAGGATGCTGCACACCAAATATCAAAACATTCCGACTGCTGGATCTGAAGAAGAAGATTTTTAAGGAAAATTCCTCATTTTGAACTAAGTTACAATTCAAGCTCCCACAGTGGGTCCAAATATGGACCTAGGGACATGGCTTGAACAAACTTGAATCTCACCCCCCTAAGGATGCTGCATACCAAATATCAAAACATTCCAACTGCTGGATCTGAAGAAGATTTTTAAAGAAAATTCCTGATTTTGAACTAAGTTATAATTTGGGCTACCACAGTGAGCCCAAATATGAACCCAGGGACTTGGCTTGAACAAACTTGAATCTCTCCCCCCCACCCCCCTAAGCATGGTGCATACCCAATATCAAAAGATGCGGCCAGCTGGATCTTGAGAAGAAGATTTTCAAAGAAATTTGCCTGAAATGCACTAAGTTCGAATTCGGGTTTCTATAGTGAGCCCAAATATGAATCCAGGGGCCGATTTGAACAAACCTGAATCAGATCCACCCCACAATGTTGCATACCAAGTATCAAAAGATTCTGCCTGCTGGATCTGGAGAAGAAGATTTTTGAAGAAATTTGCCTGAAATGCACAAAGTTCGAATTTGAGCTTTTATACTGAGCCCAAATATAAACCCAGGGGGCCGATTTGAACAAACTTGAATCAAATCAACCCCACAATGTAGCATACTAAATATCAAAAGATTCTGCCTGCAGGATCTGGCGAAGAAGATTTTTTAAGAAATTTGCCTGAAATGCACTAAGTTCGAACTTGGGCTTCTATAGTGAGCCCAAATATGAATCCAGGGGGGCCGATTTGAACAAACTTGAATCAGATCCACCCCACAATGTTGCATACCAAATATCAAAAGATTCTGCCTTCTGCATCTGGAGAAGAAAATTTTTTAAGAAATTTGCCTGAAATGCACTAAGTTCGAATTTGGGCTTCTACAGTGAGCCCAAATATCAATCCAGGGGGCCGATTTGAACAAACTTGAATCAGATCCACCCCACAATGTTGCATACCAAATATCAAAAGATTCTGCCTGCTGGATCTGGAGAAGAAGATTTTTGAAGAAATTTGCCTGAAATGCACTAAGTTCAAATTCGGGCTTCTATAGTGAGCCCAAGTATGAATCCAGGGGGCCGATTTGAACAAACTTGAATCAGATCCACCCCACAATGTTACATACCAAATATCAAAAGATTCTGCCTGCTGGATCTGGAGAAGAAGATTTTTTAAGAAAATTGCCTGAAATGCACTAAGTTCGAATTCGAGCTTCTATACTGAGCCCAAATATACACCCAGGGGGCTGATTTGAACAAACTTGAATCAGGTCCACCCCACAATGTCGCATACCAAATATCAAAAGATTCTGCCTGCTGGATCTGGAGAAGAAGATTTTTGAAGAAATTTGCCTGAAATGCACCAAGTTCGAATTCGAGCTTCTATACTGAGCCCAAATATAAACCCAGGGGGCCGATTTGAACAAACTTGAATCAGATCCACCCCACAATGTTGCATACCAAATATCAAAAGAATCTGCCTGCTGGATCTGGAGAAGAAGATTTTTTAAGAAATTTGCCTAAAATGCACTAAGTTCGAATTCGGGCTTCTATAGTGAGCCCAAATATGAATCCAGGGAGCCGATTTGAACAAACTTCAATCAGATCCACCCCACAATGTTGCATACCAAATATCAAAATATCAAATGATTCTGCCTGCTGGATCTGGAGAAGAAGATTTTTTAAGAAATTTGCCTGAAATGCACTAAGTTAAAAATCGGGCTCCTATACTGAACCCAAATATGAACCCAGGGGGCCGATTTGAACAAACTTGAATCTGATCCACCCTACAATGTTGCATACCAAATATCAAAAGATTCTGCCTGCTGGATCTGGAGAAGCAGATTTTTTAATCTTTTTCCCATTGCCTACAGTGTTAAAAAGTGCTGACTCAGCACTTTTTCAAAGTCCTGAAAAAAGTACCTTGTGATCAAACCGATAGGGATTTTTTTTAACCATTCTATTCTACTGGATAAAAGTAAGCTTTATACAAAATAAGAATTCTCTGTGCCGTGTAGTTTTGGAGATATGGCAGTTTTACGGTTTTTGCTATTTTTAGCTCCCGAGGTTCCCACGGGGCAATGAGAAAATTTTTTTTGCATCAATCAACTACTTATGACCCATTATCATCTCATATCAAATTTGGTTCAAATCGACCAGACGGTTCTGAAAATATAAATTTTAGGCGTGGCCAAAATTTTTGCCCCTCCCATAACGAAGGCAAATAATGCCAGACAAACTTCTCTTGAACAAACTTGATTCTAAACCTTAAAAGGACTCTGTATACCACATATCAAGTCTCTGCTACTCGTGGTTCATTAGAAGAAGATTTTCAAAAAATTTGACCATTTTTTCCCCACACCTCTGCTCAATGTGAGCCGAAACCTATTTTGGATGAAGATCAAAATGCCCCTATATAACCACTACTTACATGAAATTTAATTAAAATGTGGCCAGTGGTTTAGGAGAAAGAGGCTCAAACACCACCTTCACGCAGGACGACGGACGACGGACGACAGACGACGGACGAAGAGTGATAAGAAAAGCTCACCCCGACTTTCAGTCAGGTGAGCTAAATACTGATGAATAAAATTCAGAGTTTCCATGTGTTGTTCCAAAAGGGACAGAGAATCTTCCTCCGGTTCCCTTTCACAATGCGCTTGGTCTAGCTGTGAATTTGGGTCAGCTCCATCCGAATGAACGGATGACCAGACCGACCCAGCACCATCTGACAGCTCACTCCCGGAGTCTGTTGATGGATGCACCTGCGTTTGCTGGGAAGCTGTGCAATCTGTGACAGCAAGTCCGTCACTGTGGCTTGCAGAGCAGCGGACTTATGTTTCTGTGCCACATGATGTTTGCGGGACGGAGATCTGTCCCCAGATCTTTTCACTGAATGTCCCGAATGCTCCGCATAATCAAGCCTCAAACCACTAGCTATCGGATGGCCGACTTCGGAGGCGAAGACTGGGAGTGTCTTTGCGGAATGGCTTGAACATCCGAAGTTGGATAGCTAGTGAGCGGTCTAATGTGCTTAGTAAGAGACGTGAAAGAAGCCGTAACAGCTGCCAGTCCCGGCTGCAGTGTGGACGAAGCCCACCCGATCGGCCAGAGAGGATGTTAGCTCCGACTCAATGAAGTTTCTTGCAATGGCAACAGTCGGCCCCGACTGTTGACGGGGCAGAGAAGGCTCTCTCGCTCATGATCTCAACAAAGAGGACCTCCTACAGTTAGAAATTGCATCCACTGCGCATCCTGAAAACTGTTTTCCGTGCAAGAAAGACCGCACAACGGAAATACGTGAAGGTTGAGAGCTTCCGGGTTGTGATGCAGTGTGCGTGACTTCCCCTGATAAAGAAGGTCCTCTCGTGGAGGAAGCTTCCAGGGAATGTCCCATAACAGACACCTGAGAAGATTGATCCAAGGTTTCTGTGACGACAGAGGTGCTACTAGCAGGATTTTGCAATGAGACTGTTTGATCTTTAACAGAATCTGCTGAATCAACGGAGTTGGAGGATATGCATATCCTATCATTCCGTCCCATGAGATCGACAGAGCATCTACTGTGTACGCGCAATAATCTGGGCATGGCGACACGAACGTCGGTAACTGATTGTTCAGGTGTGTCGCAAAAAGATCTATCATGGGACGATCCCACTAGTAGCAAATCTCTCCGAATATACGCTTGTTGAGAGTCCATTCTGTTGGTAACAGGCGACCTTTCCGAGAGAGTGAGTCTGCTAGTGCGTTCAGATGACCCGGTATATGATGGACAGAGAGATGAACGCCATGATTCATGACGTATAGGAGAATTGTGTCCATTAATTCACATGAGTGCCGCCTTGGTTCCCGAGGTAAGCAACTACTGTCGAATTGTCCGACAGAATTTGAACGTGGACGTTTGCTATTAGGCGAATCCAATGTTGAAGTGCTAGCCATATTGACATCATCGCTTTGATGTTTATGTGCTTCTCTAGGAACTGAGAGTCCCAAAGACCCTGACACTTCAAGTCTGCAGGACTTATGGTCATGCCCCAGCCCGTCTGACTTGCATCCGTCATAATCGTTAAAGCCAGATCTGACAGTTACAGCGGAACTCCCTGAGTTAACCACTGAAGATCTGCCCAAATCTGAACCTTTTGTTTTACTAGGTCTGTTAAAACAATACTGGTTTCGAGCGAATGCATCTTCACACTCCAGTTCTGAGTAAAGAATATCTGGAGGGGACGTGTGCACAGGTGGCCCATCAGAATAAGATCCGCAGCCGCTCTGCACAGCCCCATCAGTCGCATGAATTCCCTCGCTGTTAATGCATGTGAATGTAGACAAAAGCGAGCATAACAACTGACTAATTTCACTCTGGGTAACGGCAGATGAACCAGATTGTTTTAAGTCTCAAAGCTCATTCCCAAGTGAGTGAACGACTTGGACGGAGTTAGATCCGACTTCTCGATTTCGATGAAACCGAGACGCCGGAGTAATAGAAGCAGACTCTGAGCATCGTTCTGAAGTATAATTCTGTTGCCGTATCTCTGCAGAATGTCGTCCAAATAAGCCAATGTTACCGCAGACGAATACGAATGAGCTCGGAAGTATGACAATGCCGAGTTCATTATCCGAGTGAATGCCCAGGGAGCCAGGTTCAGACTAAAGCACATTACTCTGAATTGATAAACCTTCCCTTGTACGGCAAACCGCAGGTACTTTCTGAATGTCGGATGTATCAGGACATGAAAGTAAGTGTCCTTTAGATCTGTGCTTGCCGCATAGTCGTTCACTCGAATGCTCGCTCTTACTAATGGTCTCCATATAGATCTTTGGAGCCACTATAAGCTTGTTTATCCAGCTCAAGTCTATTACTGGCCGGAACAAGCCGTCTGGCTTCGGTACAAGGAACAGGAGACTGTAAAAACCCTGAGAATTTTGATCCTCAACGACCTCTATTGCTTCCTTTAATAAGAGAGCCTGTACCTCCGCTAGGAGAGACTCTCTTTTGAAAGGATCTGCCAGAAGATTTGTCCAACGCAGACATCTCGCTAGTGGGGGTTTCGCTCGGAATGATAGCTGTAAGCCGTCCAAGACTACACTTCTCACCCACTGATCTTCCATGACTGCTATCCAGTTTCTCGCGAAGTTTGATAACCTTCTGCCAACTGGCAAGCAGTAGAGGTCTTGAACATCACCTGTAGGACTTGCGAGGATTACGGGAGGAGAAACTACGTCCTCCCCACGAATATCCTTGCCCCGTTCGCTTAGGAGCGTCTGACCGAAAGTCCCGATCAGACTTACGCCCATTTCCCTTATAGTCACTATATTGACGACCTCCGGAGTAATTGTATGAGGGTTTCTTGTACCCTCACAAGGAGTTCCCTTTTAATGATTTTGATTTGGAACGTCCTCACTTACTCCGGTCTACTGAAGCGGGTTGTAGTTTCCATTACATCTGAGCGAATACTGAAGGATGCAGGTAAGGATATATTTAAATCCACGGCCTGCTCATCCAAACGCAGTGGAGCTCTCTGCACATCTCCAACCATTTTAAATGAACGTGGTCCAAGGAACGGTATATTTATGGAAGATGTTGACAAGAAACCATCTTTTTTCCTCGCATTTGAGAGGTTAAATATGGTGTTGTCTACATGGCCGAAGGCCTGCAACACCTGCCTAGACAGAACAGGGCAAGAAGGAACTTCTTCCTTCCTCCGGATAAAGTCTGTGTCTAGAGACACCAGCGGTTTCTCTCTTGTTGTCGCAGCTTGCTGATTCGGTGGAACAAACTCAGGGTAGTATTGGACAAAATCCATCTCAACCATGTGTTGCTCTGAAAGGGAAGGGTAATCCTCTTTCTTATCCCTTTCTCCATCCGAGTGAATCAGTTGCGAATCTTGGTCCATTACATCTGCGTGAACAGACGATTGGACCGACCCAGCACCATCCGGCATCTCAGGTTCGGAGTCTGAGGGAGGCTGCTCCCGCACTTGCTGGGATGCTGCGATCAGCTGTTTAATCTGCGACAGCACGTCCGTCATCGAGGCCTGAGGAGCAGTCTAGACGGAGCGTCCCAAGCAGCAGGTGTGGACGTATGCTCTGGTCCGCGCAAGTTTTTCATAACATCTGGCCCCAGATGTTGCTGGGTTAGAAAGGGACCTCGCCTGCTTGCGGCCTTTTCAGACCTTGCCAAGCCTCCTGACGAAAAACTTGCTGGCTTCCTCCCTAGTCCCGTCGTCACTGAGTGAGCCTGTTTTGTTTTTAAGGTGCTCACTCTTGCCTACTACACTTCCTTTGACCGTAACGAACATACCCGGTGTCGTGGCTCCCACGGATGGAGTAACCGCTTCATCGGTCGAACTAGCTGCTAGCAAAGAATTAAAACCACCGCCCAGTGGCCTTATCCCTTGCCTAATATTCAAGAGCACCTTAGCACCTAGCTTTGTTTGCTCATCAAAGTGCAACGACGGTAGCACACTTTTGGTAGGTGTCACATTACAATCACCATGTTCTTGTTCCTCTGAAAAAGAAACTTGAATGACCTTGCGGCGAGAGTACAGGCATTGGCCTCTCACCACTAACAATGTACCATGACACATGCGTCCAACCTTTGTCATCCCAATCAACACATATAGGACAAGAATTTGTAGGAGTACATCAACCACAAGCAAGGCAACACGCACGTAAATCTGAGGAAGACTTCCTGGCCTTGCATTTTGAGTAATAAGCTTTCAGGATTAAGCAAAACTAAGTCGATCGAACTCCCACAAACTCCACAGCAAATATATGATATAGATACATAATAATCAACAATCGAAATCGAAAAATTAAATTAAAAAAAATTAAATTCAAAAAAATTTTGACAAAAGCCCAAGTTCCCAAAGGGAACATGAAGAGCCCAAGGATATCCCGATAGAGTCTAAGTGTGGACAAAATTCCAAAAATTATTGCTACACTACCGGAACATTCATTAATATACCTTACAACAATCCTACAGTAATAATAACTAAATACTACATATATTTAAGGACGTTGCCAATGTAAACGTCACGGAAAAAAAAATAGAAACAAGACATCAGGCACAGAACAAAAAGGCCCAAAGTCAGTAACAGATTTTTAAAGCTACCAGATGTAAAGCAAGATCTTCAAACAAAGAAAACACGATACATCAGATAGAAGATGCATGACCCAAATGACCCAACACTCCTAGGGTGAGGATGTAACCATGGGGATAAACAGAATAAACATTCTGTAATACACGTTAAACTCCGAAGAAATTTAATAAAAAATTTAAATAAAAATAAGCCAAAAAGCTTGGGAGTTTAACAGGAAGGGCTTCAAGGAAGAATAGGGAAGGAACACTTAACAAACAGTGGATAAATCATTAACAAGAATGATGATCACAGGCAAATTTTGGGGATTGGGGGGCAAAATTTGTGTTTGGCCCTGGATTAATTCTTGAGTTAGCACCAGCTAGTCTGGGCCATTGGTTGTTGTATAAAAGTAACTGATATGTAATCAAACATGGACATAAGCAGACTTTCACCAGCAGATTGAGGACCCTAGAGGGTGAATTTGGTGATGCTACTCTGCACAGCAGCGTAGCATGACCAAATTTACCCTCTGTGAACCTCAATCTAAATCAAGGTCTCAAGCCTAGACAGAAAGAGGTACCCAGTAGAGCTGTAGGTTAACCAAAACCGAACCGAGGTTTTTAGTTTTAAAAAAAAAAACGAAACCGAAACCGTCGAC
Source organism: Pictodentalium vernedei (assembly GCA_031216915.1). NCBI lineage: Eukaryota > Metazoa > Mollusca > Scaphopoda > Dentaliida > Dentaliidae > Pictodentalium > Pictodentalium vernedei. The sequence goes on from CM062289.1 coordinate 457,850,124, forward strand.
ATCCCGTAATCTAAGGTTTTTCGTTTTTTATTAAATACTCTCATGCTGCAGAAATTCACAGAATGTAGCCATTTCAGAGTAGTGAGAGTACTCAGACACTGCCAATGGCAGTGTCTGGGTACTCTCACTACTCTGAAATGGCTACATTCTGTGAATTTCCAACATTTCAGTTTAGTTGTGTTTGCAGCTTTCTTCAAGTTGCGTGTAGGTGTCAGACCTCGAAAAATGGCCAAGCTCAATAAAAGTTCTGTATATTTAGGTAATTATTATATTGGCCTTCCTGATTCTTCATGTATTATAGCTTATTTCGGGCATTGAGTTGAGTTTCACTCAATTTCACTCCATTCAGTTATGACTCCGGACATAAGAATGAGTTTTATTGAATTTTACTTGGCCTCATGAACAAACCGAAAACCGAACCGAACCGAGGTTTTACTCCACCTGAAAAACCGAAACCGAACAAGAAATTTAAAAACCTACACCTCTAATACCCAGTGGATAAATTACCCCACTGTATAGGATAGCATCAGCAAATTCACCCTCTCGGGATCTCATTCTGCAAATGACAGATTGCTTATTTCCAGGCTTGTATGTAATCTGCAAATATATTCTGTTTTAAAATCTTGTATTGTACATAGTTTTCTCTGCTTTTCAATATATAAGACTATTGTATCTTGTATCATCTAAAGTGTATTAACCCTTTACCCAATGCAGACAATATCAAAATTTATTAATTTAAATATTGTTTTTTGATTTTTTTTTGAAAAATTTCAACAAAACCATATCATGTGAGCCCTCATTGGAACGAGCTTGATGAGCTCATTCCATAGAGGAGTCACATGATATGGTTTTGTTGGAATTTTTTGAAAAATAATATTTTTTCAGCTGCTGAATCTGCATATTACAAGGACGGATGCGGGTGATTCGTTGGGTAAAGGGTTAAGGATGTGTGTGTTTGTTATTTTTTGTATTTTCCGGTACAGAAATGTGAAACTATGATATTATTAAACGATAAATGATGCTCATCCAGACGATCCATTTTGATGTCGATAATATCAAATTGAGAAAGCTTCCAGAGAATTTTCTGGGTGATGACAAGGGCTGAATATAGGCCCCAGCTCAAGTGAGATCCAGGCATGATTTTTCTTAACCTTAAAATTCCAAATCTAACAAACTGCAAAGAAATTAATTTACTTCCATCATTTTAGGATTTTATATCAAATGAAAAATCAAACTCACTGACTTCTCTAGGTATCACTGTAGTAAATATTTGAATTAGAGTTACCCGCCCTTGAAAAGTTGCTCTCGGAAATGATGAAGTCTCCAACAATTAGCGGCCTTGAGAAAATATATTGTTTCAGTGAACATTTGAAGCATCTACTGACATCATGCAATATTGTTGAATTTTCCATATAAATAAAGAGGGTGATTTGATGACTTTCTGGACTTAAAAAGTATAATTGACTATTTTGTGTTTTTGGTGGAATCCCGTGAAAAATATGTGCATGTGACTGGTACTTCCCATCCTGTCAGTTTTTCTCTTTTATATGTTGCATGACCGCCTGTTTTCGGGTCAGAAAAAGTTGTCTGATGGGCTGTGCTTGACAAAGATATTTGAATGCCAAACTTTAAGTCATGTAATCATATTTTTTTTCGCCTTAATGCTATAATGGTTGCCTGAGGGAAAATATTTAGTGCTGTGATACAAAGTTATGTTACAGATTAGCTCCCTTGATATGCCAAAGTACTTTTCACCTCCCACATTTTTATCAGGCATTTTTTAAAAATGCTCAAGGTTTTCATGATCTGAAGTCTGTTCCATTCCCAGAATTTCATGCCAGCCACTGTACAATCAAGTTGAAACAACTTGTTGAGTCTGAAATGAGGAAAGTTGATAACATTTTCCTTGTTTGTGATTAAATGGGCTGAATAAGTAACAGAATATCTTACTCATATTTTCAGTGATCAATTAGTGGATCAGTTGACTGTAGTGTCAGTGAAATTTCTGCTATCTGGCGAATCTGCAATGATATAGATTTGCTCAACATCAAAAATATTTTAAAATTTTACTTGCAAATATGCAATCTCCTCTAATTTTCTCTCATCAGGCTGAACATTCAGTGTTAGTCCTATGGTTTTCCCTCCTATGGGTTATCCAAATGAAAATGGGGTTTGCAAAATTTGTTTGTGCAACCTGAAATTGAAGCTGTTCAAATCAAGTGCCTGGGTTCCTCTTTGGGCTCTAAATGCTGTATGAGGCAAATTTTTTTAAGTTATTGAAGAATTGTTTTTGCAAGTGTTTGTCCAACTGTCATGTTTGGTAAAGGGTTAATGATTTGAGGTAGATAAACTGGTTGAGAGCTACAAGCCAATATCAAAGCTCTACTGAAAAGTGCTGAAAGCCACTGTAGTGGCTTTGAACTGTATCCATTACCTCCTTTGCTCAGCAGTTGAAACAAAAAAAGTTTAAGTGAGTGTTTTATTACAATTCATTTCCAATGGATCACAATATTTTTAATCATTAATTAATTAGTTAAGAGTATGTCATATATTCTATACCATCTCAGCTTGATAAAAGTTTCTCCATCAACACATACTGATAATAACATATATTTATAATGTAATATGCACAATGCAGACAACTGATTGTCAACTGCAAATATATTCGGTTTTAACTTGGGTTATCATACATAGCTTTCTCTCTGATTTTGAATAACGTAAGGCTATCGTATCTTGATGTATCATTTGAAGTGTATTAACCCTTTACCCAATGTTATGGCCAAAACTGACCAGTGCTATTCTAAAAAATCGTCAATTAATTTTCATTTTTTGTCTCAAAAACATACGTTATGACCCCTCTTTGGAACGAGCTCAAAGAGCTCGTTCCAATGAGAGGGGCATAACCTAAGGTTTTGCGACGAAAAATGAAAAAAATTAGTTATTCAAGAATTTTGTTTGCAAGTGTTGTCTGCTTTTCATGTTCGGTTTTAGGATGTGTGTGTTTGTTTTACTTGTAAGAACTTGTTAACTACAGTAAACAAGCACTTCTTCATTTACTTGTGTTATAGCTTGTTTGTATTCACAAATATTCAATTATAGAGTATTATACACAAATGTTTGCATTTAGATGTGTGATGGTTATTAAGTCTCTTGAAATGTGTGTTGTGTCCTTGGGCAAGACACTTCATCTCCATTGCCCGCGTGGGGGTACGATGACGCCGTGTACTAAGGCGTACTGCACGTCGATAGTACGCATGTCTTCAACCAATCTAACCCTGCCTATGCTGCAGTGCGGAGTTACGGTGTTGGGGAGCTGGCAGCTGCTCATCGTTGCTCGGTGGTTCTCTCCGGGTACTCTGGCTTCCTCCACCCATAAAACTGTCACGGTCATGATTAGCCATTGTGCATAAATATGTGACCTTAAACTTCAATAAATAAATAAATAAATAATGTTATGCACAATGCAGAAAACTGATTTGTAAACTGCAAATTTATTCTATTTTTACTTTGGTTTTGTACAAAGTTCTCTATCTGTTTTTCAATAATCTAAGCCTATTGTATCTCGATGTATCATTTGAAGTGTATTGAGGATGTGCATGTTTGTTATTTTTTGTATTTTCAGGTACAGAAAAAGTGAAACAATGAAATCATGATGAAATGATGATCATCTAGACAGTGTCTTGAGAAACTACAGTACTCCCTTTTCAATACTTTGAGTTGCAAATTGAGAAAGCTTCTAAGCTGAATATTGGCCCATTTCCAATGAGATCCAGCTATGATTTTTTACAATTCCCTGTCTGAAAATTCCCAATCCATCAACCTGTAAATAAATGTGTTACTCATTTATATTTATTTATTTATTCACATTTAACCCTTTGATACTTTTGTACGTCTTATGACGTACGAAGTCAAACAGCACGTTGATACTTTTGTACGTCTTATGACGTACGAAGTCAAACAGCACGTTGATACTTTTGTACGTCTTATGACGTACGAAGTCAAACAGCGCATTGATACATTGTAGTCATTTGTTTTGTTATTATTTTTCGATTTTTTAAAGTTTTGACCTCAATTCCTATTTTCTCCCGAAGAGTTCTCAGTGACGACCGTTGAGTCAAATGTTACCACAGCTTAAAATACTAATATAATCCTGCTGGCAAGACTTCTTAACTGGTTGAGGGCTAGAAGCCACTATCAGAGCTTTAAGAAAATGAGGATACAGAGCAAAAAAAAAAAGCCAACACTTTCCTTGCTTATATTTCATATGGGCACTCTCCAATAATTTGTAATAAAACAAGTTTTGAATAACAAATTCAGACCACCAAAAATAATCTATCCCTCTACCAGATAATCAGTAATGTGAAAAATATCTGGTTATTAGTACTTTCCGACGTTTGACGTAGCATTTTGAAAAATGTTGAAGAAACTGAATTCCCAGTGACTTTTGAACGTCAGGATAATTAAAGTCTCAAAGGTTTAAGGTCACATATTTCTGCACAATGGCTAATCATGGCCACGGCAGTTTTATGGGTGGAGGAAGCCAGAGTACCCAGAGAGAACCAGTGAGCAACTGTCAGCTCCCCAACATACTAACTCCACACAAGCAGGATCAGCATTGGTTGAAGACAAGTGCACCATTGACGTCCAGTATGCCTTAGGACACAACATCACCATGCACCCAAGTGGGCAATGGGGGTGAAATCTCTTGCCCAAGGACACAACGCGGTTGAGGCAGGTGGGACTCGAACCAAGGACCTCTCAGTTGCAGCCTGCACCTCTGCCTACTGAGCCGCCATGCCCCCCAAAAATGTGTTTAGCTGCATCATTTTAGGCTTTAATATCATATGAAAAAAGTCTTTGACCTGCATTCTCCCTTTTCTTTTTCTTGATCTGGTCTTGCTTTTGCTATATATGTATCAGTCTCAATTCTCTGTGTAAGAGTGTCACGACCGAAGCATGTTATGATTGAGAAAAAGCCCATTTTGTGAACCACAGTACTTTTAATATCCTGTCATGAGAGTACAACAGAGGAATTTCCTGCACCTTTTGGGAATTTTTGGAATTTTTAAAATAAATGTTTTGATATGTTGAGGGGTAAAATACCCATTATACTGGGAGTGCAGTGGCTCAGTGGTCATAGCATTGGAGATCAAACCCAAAGGTCCATGCACAGTTCGATCTCCATGATTTCCAAAGGATCCTTATATTTTTAATCATTAATTAATTAGTTAAGTGTATGTTATATATTCTACAAGAGTTTTGAGAATGTTTTTCATCTTTAAAGACAAGTATAATATCAGTATGTTAACTTAAATGTTTTACTTCAAATAATGAGACATTGGGCAAACTGATAGTTTGTTTATTTATTGGGATTCAACAGCACTTTCAACAGCTAGGGTCATGTTGTGTCAGAACAAACAAAAGTTTTGTTCTCCTTTCATTTTCCTATAAAGACAAAGAACAAGCAATATTTGGTTTTATACTCACTTTATTTCTAGAATGCAACGAAATGGTCAATTCCTTGTTAACCCTCTTCACTCTGATGTGAAAATGGCAAAGGTTTTAGCAGCAAATATTTCCCATAAGGCACTTTGATGATACTTAACCATATATACCTTGTTTGACAGAGCTCACCGAGCTCTGTCAAACAAGATATAATTGGTTAATTTCATAGTTAAACAAGAGAAAAAGAGTGATTGGAGAAAATTCAGTTGCTATGGCTTAATTGAATATAAATAATTAGAATATTTTTCACTAGAAAAACGGTCTCTTCAAGTAACAATGTTTCACTGTACTATTATACATAATTACTGATTGTAGCGTTGACAAACAACACAAACTTAATGCCAGCTACCAAACCAAGTTATATAAACAACACAAACTTAATGCCAGCTACCAAACCAAGTTATATAAACAACACAAACTTAATGCCAGCTACCAAACCAAGTTATATAAATAACACAAACTTAATGCCAGCTACCAAACCAAGTTATATAAACAACACAAACTTAATGCCAGCTACCAAACCAAGTTATATAAATAACACAAACTTAATGCCAGCTACCAAACCAAGTTATATAAACAACACAAACTTAATGCCAGCTACCAAACCAAGTTATATAAACAACACAAACTTAATGCCAGCTACCAAACCAAGTTATATAAACAACACAAACTTAATGCCAGCTACCAAACCAAGTTATATAAACAACACAAACTTAATGCCAGCTACCAAACCAAGTTATATAAATAACACAAACTTAATGCCAGCTACCAAACCAAGTTATATAAACAACACAAACTTAATGCCAGCTACCAAACCAAGTTATATAAATAACACAAACTTAATGCCAGCTACCAAACCAAGTTATATAAACAACACAAACTTAATGCCAGCTACCAAACCAAGTTATATAAATAACACAAACTTAATGCCAGCTACCAAACCAAGTTATATAAACAACACAAACTTAATGCCAGCTACCAAACCAAGTTATATAAACAACACAAACTTAATGCCAGCTACCAAACCAAGTTATTTGAAAACAGTATTTTATGGGCAGCTGGTTTGGTGCTAAGATTTCACTGCATGGTGGGGGCAATTTCATTTCAACTTTTTTTATTGCGTATCTTTGACAGGCTTCCTTTTCATGAAATCTTTAGATTCCCAATTTCCCACAAATTTCTTTATGGGAACCCAACAGGATTTTACACATCTATCTTGTAGTTGAAGACTCACACGACTAGATAGAACTGAAAATTTCTTATAATGAATGCAATTTTCAAATGTTTACAAACCTTGCTGCTGTCCACTGGATCTTACTTCACCAGATGAGAATTGAGAACTGCAAAGGCAAACCAGCACAGATCCACTGACCATCGTTACCAATAAGGAATTTTAAAATAATGAAGATTCACTATAATAGGAAGAGAGAACTAATTTGTAATTTTCAGTCGGAATTTAAATATATTACATCTTATAACTTCTTCATTGTTGTATTAATTTATGAGGATAATTTGAAACATGCCATAATTTTTAGATTTAAAACCGGTGTGCCACGATATCTTTCCACCCTGGATATCTTCCCTCCACCCTGGATATCTCCCCCCCCCACCTCAAAAATAAAATATAAAAAGAACTGAACAAAAAGATAAAGATAAGAACATTTATTTATGGAATTTTCATTGAAATTAACACAAAAAAGTGGTTCAACTCTTTAATATATACATGACCTGTGAATAGAAAATAGGCAATCTCAGAAGCAACTATTTCACAAATATCAATAGGTTTTTTTTACACCGTGGGGCCAACCTTAACAAAGTCCAAACAATGGCTGCAAAAGGTTCTATGAATGTCTATTGGGAGTTTGACATGGGTGGGGAGAAGATATCCAGGCATGGTTATCCCCCCCCACCCATGTCAAAAAATATAGAACAAATTAAAAACAATTTCACCTTGGCTTATACCATTGAATAATGACCAGTGAATTGAAAATAGGCAATCTTAGAACCTTTCCAGCAATTTTGGGGACTTTTCCGAAAATGTGGATGGGGTTGGGGTGGTGGAGATGTCCAACCTGCATATCTTCAGCCTCACCCGTCCAAAAAACATAGCTACTATTTCAAAAATATCAATAGTTTTTTTTACACCGTGGGGCCAACCATAACAAAGTCCAAACAATGGTTGCAAAAGGTTCTATGAATGTCTGTTGGGAGTTTGACATGGGTGGGGGGGGGGGGGGGGATATCCAGGCCTGGTTATCTTCCCCCCACCTCTGTCAAAAAATATAGGACAAATTAAAAACAGTTTCAACTTGGCTTATGCCATTTCATCATCAAATAATGTCAAATCAATCAAAAAAAATTGTCATGGGTGGGGGGGGGGGGGGGGGGGGGGTGGGGGGGGGAGATAACCCAACATATCTTCCCCTCAGGGGGGAAGATATCCTGCTACACCAGGTCACAGCACAGTACAGCCCTACTAATGGAATGGTCACTTCCAGAGCCCCAGATATGATATGTACAGAGCTTCATTTCTGCTTGCAACTGCAGTATGCTTTTTCTCTCTCTCATAAAATATCTAATAATTTCTATGCCACACCCCAGGCCTACCTGCTGCTGTTTGTTTTTTATTGGATAGGGGTGGGGGGACTGTAATTCATTTTTGTACCCCCCCCCCCCCCCCAACAACAGGGTGGGGGGGGGGATTTATAATGAAATCATCTTGTCAATCCATTATGGACCATTGTCCTCAAAACTTGGTATGAATGTTCACCACCATGGGAACCTCTTCACCCATGATTCTAGTTCCAGTCGGAGTATTTTTGCCAGAGTTGTGCACATTTTCAACTTGTCTGAGAATGCTAGAATTTATCTGGAGATTTCCTCAGATGTTTATGGGTCGATTGCTTTGAAACTTGGTATGAATGTTCACTACCATGGGAAACTGTGCATCTGCGATTATAGTTTTGATCAACCTTTTTTCCCAGAGTTATGCCCCTATTTGTCTTTGGATAATCATGGGGGGAGGGGGTATGGACAGGCCCATCTGGGAGAGTGCCACCTCGAGTCACATTTGCTTTATTGCACCCACAAGCCTCCTTTTCATCAAATCTGTTTAGACTCCCACAATTTCTTTATGGGAACCCATCAGAATTTTATAGATTCTCACTTGAAGTTGAAGACTTACATATATGACAAGGAAGAATATTTAATTCTAATAATGTTATTCATGTATATTTTGAACCTGACTGTAGTGCCTAAAGGTGGTTCAGTTTATTTTATTGAGATTTTCTTCTGTGTGGAGACCTCAATAGTTTCTCTATTATGTATCGTGACTCACCCTAAAGGGCTTGCTGCAATACCTAATAGAAAAACCATCTCGGCTTGATACAGGTTTCGCAATAAGCACATAGTGGTGATAACATATATTTATTGTAATGTTATGCACAATGTAGACAAATGACATGTAAACTGTAAATATATAGAATATACCCATAGTAGCTTGGTGTATCAATTGTTCACCACGAGTCTTCCGCGCACGGTTAACACCACTTCTACTTTGGGTATATTTTATTTATACCATTATCGTCAGATTATGAAGAGTCGCTATTATTTTTTCTCGATTTTACTGAACAGCAGACGTACATACAAGCAAATCTGTTTTTGTTTACATGAGCATCGGTGGGTGGTACTTCCGCTGTCAATTTTATCGCCGAAACGAAATGAAAAAAGAAACTGAGCCTTTTTTGTTTTAATAACTTAATAACATACTATTTCTAGTTATGCATGCTTTATTAACATGAGACAATGCATGTTTGTTAATTTTTGTCATCTTATGAGGTAAACCCATTTAAAAACGTAATAAATGATTGCCACTTCCATTTCACTTCTTGCGAGGCGATGTGCGATAAATTTAGACAAGTTTGCCTTCAGGTCGACGTCACCAAAGGTCAACGGGGATGTAGTTCTACTGTAGGTGTAAATTTTTACTATTGAAATCCCATCGCTGGCATGTTCATCATGGTTGGTGTGTAAAGTTAAAATTTATGTCATAGGCTTTTCATATATAGTAGAATAGGTAATCATGGTATAAAATATACTATTTTAACTTGGGTTATCGTACATAGACAGAACCACACAAGCAACTGAATGGGTTAATTTTTATCACACGAGTTTGGTTGGGTGCAAGATTATCATGAGAGGTAAAGCCTCGAATGATATTTTGCCCTAAACCAAATGAGTGCAATAAACATTATTAACCCATTCAAATGCTTGTGTGGTTCTGTGTTTGTTACACATTTGCAAATTTCTTAAGCAGACCACTTACTGTAATACAAAGTAGCAGAAAGAATTAACCAATCCTTTGTAAACGTAGAAATAAAATAAGACAAAAATCCAAATTAATTTTCACAAGAAGGAGACCTGTCTTATTGTTGTTATTCTGTACTCTGTTTGAACTTTCACCACTTTGCTTGACGAAACACTGTTCAACTGAAAGACAATTTACCATCTTTTCATGCCTCAATACAGCCTATAGCACGAATTGTGAGTGGTTAATGTGATACCCACCAAAAAAGTTATAACACTTTCACAACAAAGAATAAGTCTAAATTTGAAAAAAGTACTTCAATGAGAAATAATAAAAACTCACATGTTCCAATAAGACTAACATCCTCCTCCTCCTCTGGATGAGAGCTCGCTTAGTATATACTATGTTTACGGGTTGAGTGGCAAATGTTACCGTCTAACGTCACAACACGAAATATTTTCAATGACGTCGTCCGTTTCGTAACTGCTTCATCAACGGAGTGACAAGCAAGCCACTTCATTTTTCTGGATGTTTCACATGTGCAGCAGGTGGTGTTCCGGATGAAGTGTTGTTTAAATTACAAACCGATTTACAATTTGAACTAAGATGGAATGAGTTTATCTGGTTTATTGATTATTTATACACGAGAGGTTTATTTACTAAACCTGTGATCGTTAAAAGTTGCCAAGAACAAGGCAACTTTTAACGATCACAAGTTTAGTAAATAAGCCTCTCAGGTTTCACGATGTAGGTTTGGGGCTATTGGTAGTGTCTATTGTCACATATATGTTATTGTGATGAACTGATGGTAACATGATCTGAGGTTTGCAGCTCGGATCGTATGTTCAACCTTGATGCTTCGCATATCAGTTGAACATAAGCTTCTTGCCACAAACCTCAGACCATGTTACCGTCAATTTCTCACAATAACTTATAATGTTTATTAGACTTCCATGCGGCTGTTGTTATTCAACTGATTGACATGTTAAAAAAGATTTTAGCCAAGATTACGGTTGTCATTGTCCAAGAGAAATGATTGTATTGTTCACAATGCCCCCTTATAATTTATTAAAGTCTGTGAACATTATTGAGTTTAACAGAAGTACAGAATCCACATGAATTCCAATGATTATCAACATGCAGTCGTTAGAAACAGTTTGTTTTGTATTTCGATTTTGGTGATCCAGGAACTTTCCCGCATAACGTCATTCATTCCAAATGACATCACCCGAGGATACTTACATATTCTGTCTACATCGTTCTTACTTTGAAGTGCATGTCTGTCATTGCCATGTCATATTTTTACCCATATAGTCGTTCAAACAATACAGTATTCAGTATTGTTTGCGTTAATAAAAATAAATTAGAAAGTTTCTTTTGATGATGGATCGTTATATATTACCTGAGTTTCTATGAAAATAATAGAAACTCAGATACTATAGACATTCACATTACAACACCAAAATAAATAGCCCATTGTATCGGAATCGACCCATATATCCCCCAAAATATGGTTCCTTTCTTATATTGAAAACATACAAATACCTGCATCACACACGTGGGATACAACTTTATTTTTTTCATACATTCTGAAATGTCCTGAATCAACCTTAATTTTAGATGGGTGTGCAATAAGGTTTTTCTGTTTTTTTAATAACTTAAGACTATTGTATCTCGATGTATCATTTGAAGAGTATGACGGATGTGCGTGCTTGTTATTTTTTTTGTATTTTCAGGTACAGAAAATTTGAAACAATGAGATGATTAACTGATGAATGATACTCATCCAGACAGTGACATGAGTAATTACAGTACTTCACTTTTTGATATTAGTGGCTGCAAATTGAGAAAGCTAAATTTGAGTCCATTTCCAACTAGATCCAGGCATGGTTTTTCCCCATTTCCCAAAATCAAAAATTCCCAAATCCATCAAACTGCAAAGATTTTTATTTAGCTGCATCAAAATATTTTAGGCTTTAATATCATATGAAAAATCAAAGTCTTTGACCTGCATTGAATATCACATGCTTCTTCATTTTGTTTTTCTTGATCTGATCTTGATTTTGTCTTATATTATGTATCAATCTCAATCCTCTGTGTAAGAGTGTCATGATCTGAGCATGTAATGATTAAGAAAAAGACCATTTTGTGATCACAGTACTCTAATACAGTAGAATCCTCTTAATTGAATATCCATTTTGCCAGTGAAAATTATTCAATTAACAGGAGTATACAATTAACAGGGATTTGGTCAGTTTCCTGTGTTCTGGAGGTAAACTGAGCATTTATTCTATTATATTTTGTTTGACAGAGCTCATAGAGCTCTGTCAAACAAGATATAATAGAATAAATGCCTGTATTGGATGTAGTGAGGCCAAAAAGGTTGATAAATAAGAGGAATTTGGTGCGTGTCACAGTAATTTTTGCGACATATTATAAAAATTTCTATACAATTAACAGGAGTTTACTCTACAACCCATATGCAATTAACAGATAAAATTTGTACTGAAGGTATGGTAAATGGTTTTGTGTTTTAAAATTATATTCAATTAACAGGGATATACAATTAAGAGATATCCAATTAAGTGGGCTCCACTGTATCCTGTTGTGAGAGTGCAATAGATGAAGTTCATGCACCTTTTTTGGAATTTTAAAATACATGTTTTAAAATGTTGATGGGTAAATACAGTACATGTAGAGTGTATTATCACCAAATCACCTGCAGAGTGGAGATTCCGCTCAAGCAATAATTGCAAATTTGTTGAAAAGCATAACAAGTACAAGAAAAGTTCCAACCAATGGACCACCGTGTTGAACCTGGAGGTCCATTGACTGACACATTTCTTGTGTTTTTTGTCCGTATGAACAGAATCTAAAAGCTATAGTTTGGGTGATAACTCCACTCTGTGAGTGATTTTGTTACAACCCACTCTCCGTGTACTGTACCTATCATACTGGAAGTGCGGTGGCTCAGTGGTTATAGCATTAGGCTTCAAACCCAAAGGTCCATACACAATTTGATCCCCATCATTTCCAATGGATCCTAATATTTTTCATCATTAATTAATTAGTTAAGAGCTATGTAATGTATTCTTGTAGAGTATTGAGAATGTCTTTCATCTTTGTATGCAAGTATCATATCAGGATGTTAACCCTTTGAGACTTTAATTATCCTGAGTCCCTGACGTTCAAAAGTCACTGGGAATTCAGTTTCTTCAATGTTTTTAAAATGTGATGTCAAACGTTGGAAAGTACAAATACCAAGATATTTTTCACATTAGTGATTAACTGGTTGAGGGCTAGATTATTTTTGGTGGTCTAAATTTGTTATTCAAAACTTGTTTTCTTACAAATTATTGGAGAGTACCCACATGCACTTGCCAATAATTTGTAATAAAACAAATTTATTTAAACAAAATATTATTTGTGTTTGACTGAATATGAAATATAAGCAAGGAACAAAGAGTGTCGTGGAATCATGTTCACCCCACTCTCTGTAGCCTCTGTTAAAGTATTCTTATACTATTAACCCTTTACCCAACAAATCGCTCACATCCGCCCGCGTAATACCGTATTTACTCTATGTATTGGGACACTCTATGATTTGGGACACACATTTTTTCCAGAAAACTATATTTTTTTATGCTCTAAAGTTTGGGACATTCGGGAGATTTGTTTCCAGTTGACCCGTCGCTAGTAGCAGACGACACTCATAAAAAAAATTCTTGAGTAAGTAAAAATTTTCATTTTTTGCTTCCAAAACATAGCTTATGATCCCTCATTGGAACGAGCGCAATGCGCTCGTTCCAATGAGGGATCATAAGCTATGTTTTGGAAGCAAAAAATGAAAATATAAAAAAAATTGGATGGCGATTTTTGTATACAGTGATGGAAAATGAATCACACACAACTTTATTCAGCATCAAATCAAGACCAGGCTGTGTTCTTTTCCCATCTATCATGTGACCCCTCGTTGGAACGAGCTCGTTCCAACGAGGGGTCACATGATATGGTTTTGTTGAAATTTTTTTAAAAATTTAAAAAAATGATACTTAAAATAATAAATTTTGATATCGTCTGCGTTGGCTAAAGGGTTAAAGAAGAACTTGTCATTTGCCTTTAAATTCCAACACTTTCTAAGCTTTATTAGGTAAGCAATTTAAATTTTAAAGCACAGTTGATGTCCTGAACTGGGTGGTCATAAGGCCTCAGAAAACAAATAGTTATTGAGGCCTTACAACCACCCCATTCAGGACACCAACTGTGCATTTTATTTTTCTTTGAGAAGGGACTGAGCTTGGGAAAGATTGGGTTGGGAAAAATCATGTCCAAATGCCATTGGGAAAGGGGTCCATATTCAGTCCATGGTAGACACCCATCCAAAAGAATCCCTGTGGAATAAACAAGCACCAATCCATTTTTATCAAAGAAATAACATCTTTCCTACATGTATGAAGATGTATCAAAAGCACAGGAACTGAAGGGAAAGGAGAGTGATCACTGTCACTCTAACTTTTCACTAGAGGAGCAATTAATCACCTCAATGGAATGTGCGCAATGAGGGGTCATCAGCTATGTTTTTAGAGCAAAAATGAAAGAAATAACAACAAAATTTGTATGGTCATTTTCGTGTACAGTTAAAACTAGAAGTCCTGTCATGAAATGCGCACAAATAGCACGTTGATATGCGCGTTAATGTGCACGTTATGACAAAAGTAAAGCTGTCAAAATCTGTACATGTCGCCTGTGCACAAGCAATGTTTCAGCCAATGGACCTCCGGGTTACCCGGAGGTCCATTGGCAGAAACATTGCATGTGTTTGCTATGAGTAACCAGGAGAACCTGCCGTGCTTTGGATGCCATTCGATATGGCAATTGCGCGCAATTCCAACGCGCAATTAAGCCTAGATAAGCGCACTATTCGTGACAGGACTTCTAGTTTTAATTGTATAGTACTTGCCAGTTTGAGCTGTCAATCCTGTCATAGTAGGCAAAGGGTTAATTAAAATCACTCTCCTGAATTTTTCACTCTAACAAAATCAAAACAAGGAGAATGATTATTCACTCACCTGCATTCTCTTCCTGGCAATCACTGAAAGCATGAGTTCCATTTCAGACAATGGACTCGGCACTGAATCCAGAGATCCATCAGCTGAAACTTTGCTTGGGCTTATGGTTTATCATATTTAAATTTTGAAACTTGTTGCGTTGGTTGACATTCTATTCCAGTGACTGTGTTGCTTTGGTTGACATTCTATTCCAGTGACTGTGTTGCTTTGGTTGACATTCTATTCCAGTGACTGTGTTGCTTTGGTTGACATTCTATTCCAGTGACTGTGTTGCTTTGGTTGACATTCTATTCCAGTGACTGTGTTGCTTTAGTTGACATTCTATTCCAGTGACTGTGTTGCTTTGGTTGACATTCTATTCCAGTGACTGTGTTGCTTTGGTTGACATTCTATTCCAGTGACTGTGTTGCTTTGGTTGACATTCTATTCCAGTGACTGTGTTGCTTTGGTTGACATTCTATTCCAGTGACTGTGTTGCTTTGGTTGACATTCTATTCCAGTGACTGTGTTGCTTTGGTTGACATTCTATTCCAGTGACTGTGTTGCTTTGGTTGACATTCTATTCCAGTGACTGTGTTGCTTTGGTTGACATTCTATTCCAGTGACTGTGTTGCTTTGGTTGACATTCTATTCCAGTGACTGTGTTGCTTTGGTTGACATTCTATTCCAGTGACTGTGTTGCTTTGGTTGACATTCTATTCCAGTGACTGTGTTGCTTTGGTTGACATTCTATTCCAGTGACTGTGTTGCTTTGGTTGACATTCTATTCCAGTGACTGTGTTGCTTTGGTTGACATTCTATTCCAGTGACTGTGTTCCTTTGGTTGACATTCTATTCCAGTGACTGTGTTCCTTTGGTTGACATTCTATTCCAGTGACTGTGTTGTTTTGGTTGACATTCTATTCCAGTGACTGTGTTGTTTTGGTTGACATTCTATTCCAGTGACTGTGTTGCTTTGGTTGACATTCTATTCCAGTGACTGTGTTCCTTTGGTTGACATTCTATTCCAGTGACTGTGTTCCTTTGGTTGACATTCTATTCCAGTGACTGTGTTGCTTTGGTTGACATTCTATTCCAGTGACTGTGTTCCTTTGGTTGACATTCTATTCCAGTGACTGTGTTCCTTTGGTTGACATTCTATTCCAGTGACTGTGTTGCTTTGGTTGACATTCTATTCCAGTGACTGTGTTCCTTTGGTTGACATTCTATTCCAGTGACTGTGTTCCTTTGGTTGACATTCTATTCCAGTGACTGTGTTGTTTTGGTTGACATTCTATTCCAGTGACTGTGTTGCTTTGGTTGACATTCTATTCCAGTGACTGTGTTGCTTTGGTTGACATTCTATTCCAGTGACTGTGTTCCTTTGGTTGACATTCTATTCCAGTGACTGTGTTGCTTTGGTTGACATTCTATTCCAGTGACTGTGTTGCTTTGGTTGACATTCTATTCCAGTGACTGTGTTCCTTTGGTTGACATTCTATTCCAGTGACTGTGTTCCTTTGGTTGACATTCTATTCCAGTGACTGTGTTCCTTTGGTTGACATTCTATTCCAATGACTGCCGGGAATGAATTATCACTGTACTCATTTTGATTTTGCGATAGTGAAAAATTCAGGAGAATGATTTTACCCCTTACCTATGATGACAGCCCAAATTGACCAGCTTTATACACAAAAATGACCATACAAGTTTCGTTATTTTTTTCATTTTTGTTCTGAAAACATAGCTTATGACCATCATTGGAACATGCTCATTCAGGTTGTTCCAATGAGGTGTCATAAGATATGTTTAAAGGCAAAAATTATAAATTTAAAGTAATTTGTACATTTTTATACTTACCAATGGCCCAGACTAGCTGGTGCTAACTCGAAGTTAAAAGGGCAAAAATTTGCTTGCAAAACCAAAAATTAAAAGTCCTATCCTATAAAATTATCCCACCAAACATTTACTTTCTGCGTATGCGCAGCCTTCAGGAAGTGACTGGAATTGGCGCAAACATCATTCTTTGTAGAAGAGAATAATAATAATTCAGCAGGGAGGTATGAGTGCCCACTCATGGGAGGGCCATCTCCGTCTGGGTAAGTAAAAAAAATACACAAATTACTTTAAATTTATAATATTTTTATACTATAACCCAATGGCCCAGACTAGCTGAATCGTAAAAAGGCGGAGGGCCTAGGACTTTAGCATTAGTAGATCAACATAGTTCCAATCCTGTAATCCAAGATGACAGGAAATTAAAATTATTAGGAATTACATGTATGTCTCTCTATACAGTATTAAAGAAGACATATCATAAAAAAGGAGCCCAGTTCAAGTAATTCAGTATTCTTAGCATGAAGACTATGCTAATTTGGATGTAACGAGTTCCCAATTTTTAGGGCTAGCCTGGACTAAGACCCAAAAATTAGGATGGCGTATTTAAGAATGAGAGAAAATCACCCCCAAACATACGCCATATACAATAAAACCCAAGCTGTATGCAGGAAATAATTACAGACAAAACAGCTTCACTAACAGTTACATACTTATCAAACCAGAGGAGAGGTAAAAATCCCCCCCCCCCCCCCCCCCCCCCCCCCCTTTTGAAGGAAACTTCTTCAAAAAGAAAGAGGGGAGCGCTCTGGAATCAGTAAAAGCGGTACAAAAAAAAACAATATAAATATCCATCGAACAGGCACACAGGTATTAATTATTATTGATAAATTGGTGCTTAATACTACTTCCGAAGCTAAGGCTATAGTGGCAATCCCATAATATCGCCCACTTGTAACGTATATCGGAGTTGGCATACACAGATAGGTCGAAAACCGGTGAAATAATATATAACATACACATGTCCAATAGAATCACAATGGACGCTCTCTGGAGAGTAAACACACTTCCGAGGTAACCCACAGGAGACCTCATTCAGGTGTTCAATAAATTCCAGTAAAAACACTCCCCGACGTGTACTATCCGATATCTATGAATTTAGAAACGTGCGAATATACGAGAGTGTAAAACAAGGTGTACCGACATTAATAGAAATCTGGATCAATAATGGGATGAGCTATGATTAATAGACTCGACACGGACCACCCCCAAAATAATTCATTATTTCTAAGGTCCATTGCATACAATAATGTGTCTGCCTAATAATTCATTTATTATGCACTTGAGCATTGAAATCCTGCATGTAATCATCTGAATACCAGTTAACTGACTAGACAGCCTCCCAGGTACCCAAAGATTAGCAATTTATTGATGATGAATTATGTGCTCGTATATAACATATAGACGAACAACCACAGGAAACCAACCAACTAAAAAGTGGACGTGCCCATGAGGTTGCCATAGAACAAGACCCTAGCTGCCAATCGAGAAGTCATGAAATGCATGTATGTACTTAAACTCATATGAGGCTTACAGGAAGAAAACTACGTCTTGACCCTTAACATATTAGCGGTTGGGGGGGGGGGGAGTCAAAGTCATATCGAACCCCTCCTCACCTGCATTACTTTACTCGTTCTTGTGTTAGTCATCAAATAATATAGGAACCTCAATGGTTCCCTCACGTCAAACCGACTCAATAATGCCACTAAGGGCGGAGAAGGATGTGAAGAACAAATACTTCCCCTTATAAAGAAGATCCTCTCATGGAGGAACGTGCCATAACAGACACCCGAGAAGATTAATCCAAGGTTTCTGTGATGACAGAGGTGCTACTAGTTGGATTTTACAACAAGACTGTTTGATCTTTAACATAATCTACCGAATCAAGGAATTGGAGGATATGCATATCCTATCATTCATTCCCATGAGATTGACAGAGCGCCTACTGCATACGCTCGATGGTCTGGGCATGGCGACATGAACGTCGGTAACTCAGTGTGTCGCAAACAGATCTATCATGGGGCGGTCCCACTGGTAGCAAATCTGCCTGAATACTTGCTTGTTGAGTGTCCACTCTGACTGCAACAGGCGACCTTTCCGAGAGAGTGAGTCTGCTAGTACGTTCAGATGACCTGGTATATGACAGACAGAAAACTGAACATGATGATTTATGATGTATAGGAGAATCTTCTCTGTTAGTTGGCATAATGGAAATGAATGGGTGCCGCCCTGGTTCCTGATGTGCGCTACTACTGTCGAGTTGTCCGACAAAATCTGAACATGGACGTCCACTATTATATGAATCCAATATTGTAGTGCTAGCCAATTGACATCATCTCTTTGATGTTTATGTGTTGCTCCTGGAACCGAGGGTCCCAAAGACCCTGATACTTCAAGTCTGCGGGACATAGGGTTGCACCCCAACCCGTCTTGACTCGCATCCGTCATAATGGTGAAAGCCAGATCTGTCAGTTGCAGCAGAACTCCCTGAGTTAACCACTGACAATCTGCCAAAATCTGAACCCTTTGTTTTATTAGGTCCGTTAGAAACAATACTGGTTTGAGCAAAAGCGTCTTCACACTCCAATTCTGAGTAAAAAAATCTGGAGGGGGATGTGCGCACAGGCAGTCGATCGGAATGAGATCCACAGCCACTCCAAACAGCTCCAACATTCAGACGAATTCCCTCACTGTTAATGCGTTTGAATGTAGACAAAAGCGAGCGTAACAGCAGACTAATTTCGCTCTGGGTAACGGCAGATGAACCAGATTGTTGTGAGTCTCAAAGCTCTTTCCCAAGTGAATAGACGACTTGGACGGAGCTAGATCCGACTTTTTCTTGTTTACGATGAAACCGACTCTGAACATCGTTCTGAAGAATAATTCTGTTGCCGTATCCCTGTAGAAGGTGGTTCAAGTAAGCAGATGTTACCGCAGATAAATGAGCTTGGAAGTATGTCATTACTGAGTTCATTATTCGAGTGAATGGCCAGGGAGCCAGGTTCAGATGAAAGCACATTGCTCTGAACTGATACACCTTCCCTTATATGGCGAACCACAGGTACTTTTTGAATGCCAGATGTACCAGAACATGAAAGTATGCATCCTTTAGATCTATGCTTGCTGCATAATCGTTCACCTTCGAACGCTCACCCTTACTGACCGAATGGTCTCCATATATAATTTTTGGAGCCACGATAAGCTTGTTTATCCAGCTCAATATATTACTGGTCGGAAGGAATACTTAACAAACAGTGGAATAATCATTAACAAAATGATGACGTCAGGCGTATGTCCCGAAATTGGGAAACATAAAATAATTTTATAAATATTTTAAAGTTGCAGCCTTGAACGTCTAAAACCACCGTTGAACACTTCCTTCATCCAATAACAGCCTTATATCCACCATTTCTTGCATTGATTTGTGTCTGGCATCCTCAAAAAAGGAGATTTTAAAGCACAGATGTCAGTTCATTGTTGTTGACTTTAGGGCCAAACAAAGAACGATGTTTGTGCCAATTCCGGTCACTTCCTGACAGCTACGCATGTGCGGAGAGTAAATATATGGAGGGCCAGATAGTACTTTTAATTTTCGGTTTTGCAAGCAAATTTTGGGGATTGGGGGGTTCAAAATTTGTGTTTGGCCCTTGATAACTTTGAGTTAGCACCAGTTAGTCTGGGCCATTGGGTTATAGTGTAAAAATGTGAAAAAATTGAATAATGTGAGATAATGTTTTAAAAGTATTCTTTCCTAGTTCGATCAGCTAACGGGTTATTGAAAAGCAAGATACAACTTTATGTTTAGACATAATTTCTACACACATCATGAAGGCGAGTGATTAATTGCTCCCCTAGTGAAATGTTTATGAGAGTGATCACTCTCTTTTCCCATTAGTCCCTGCTATTCCATGATGTTTTACTTACTGTCCACTATCCAATGCATGCACGGTAAGTAACAGAATTTTGTTCACAAATTAGTGAAAAACAGTTATTTATTTTAAATATATAATTGCACATACATACATGTACATGATTTCTAGTGTTTATAAGTTGATAATTTTTGGTATCCATTCACAAACACAAAACTTTCTTTTTATTACATGCATTTCAAAATAAGGTTTCGGAGATAAATTGACAGTGTTGACCTTGAATAGACCTCAAATCTAACCACTGAAGCCCACAGCTGATTGTTGCCCTTTTTCATATAAATAGTCTGCAAGGATAAAATGTGGTTCCCATCTACTTCCTTGAGAGAATTGTTGGTCAGCAGTTATGGCATTGGACTTCAATTCAAAAGGTCCATGGTTCACTCCCCACTAGGGGTAACTGTATTGTGTCCTTGGACAAGGCACTTCAACACAATTTCCAATGTGGAGGGACAGTGGTACTGTGTACTAAGGCATACTGCATGTCAATGGTGCAATTGCCTTCAACTAATACTAAACTAATACTAACCCCGCTTGTGTGGAATTAAAATGTTGGGGAGTCTAGACAGTTGGTTGCCCCTGCTCAGTGGTTCTATCCAGGTACTCTACCTTCTCCCATGCATAAAACTGTCCAATATGAGGTGACTGGTTGTCGAGTATCATTAAACCTCAGAAAGAAAAAAATATATACTTCCATTGGTATACCTCACAAATTCAACAAATTTTAACAGTATATTTAATACAACTGCATTATTTATAAACAACAAAAATTACTGATACACGGAAGTAATTTACGCTCTCGATACAGTGAAAGTGAAACTTTCTCTATCTTCGCTGTGAGGGACACGAATCACATGATTATGGTTTTCCTACAAACTTTTCTATAATTTATAGTCGAGCATATTAAGGAAGTGTCATTCTTTTAACTACATTAACAAATTATCAACAATAAATATTTAAATAACAATAATTTTCTAGGATTCGACTCTTTACCTATGGCAAAATATGCTTCCAGTGACATTCATAAAAAATCGTCATTCAAATTTCAATTTTTTTTTCAATTTTGTTCTCGAAAACAAAAACATAGCTCATAATGACTTCTTTCTACATACATGTATTGAACAGTGATTTTAAATAAAATATTTTCCACATTTTATGTGGTCACATTCAAATTTCAGTAAAATGGAAGACAGTTGATGGGTGAATGACAGTGGCGGATACAGGAATTGTCAAAGGGGGGGGGGGGGGTGAATCGTGCAGATGCCAAAGGCATCTGCCGCGAGTGCTGAAGGCCCGAGCTTTTGTAGGGGGGTCTGGGGGGGGTCCTCCCTCCAGAAATTTTTTTGAAATGAGCGACCAAATGGGGCATTCTGGTGGCTTCTGGGGTGGAAAACCTCTTGAATTTTTAAACGGCTAATTAACACTTTTAAACAGCATGTTTCAGAATTTCAAATTCTGTCATACGTTCAAGAAAATTTGAAATATGCACTTCAGATCCGTTTATCATAATATTGTATTTTGGACACACTGTTTACAGTCATAACCGACTTAACCTCAGGAGAACATTGTGATCTGCCAGCGTTTGAAAGTTTTCAGCAGTCAGCCCTCTAGGATTAGGTACCCCATGACTATGCCAATTAAGATCCTGACCCATAATTGGCATAGCCCTTATAAAAAAGTACCATGCCAAACCATGGTAAATCCCAAAATACCCTGGTAATACCATGGTATTACTAGGGTATTTTGGGATTTACCATGGTTTACCATGGTACTT